>JAPKLW010009696.1:0-11983 GCA_026898455.1 Plectranthus barbatus | reverse complement strand
TTTTCTTTTTTATAATATTTTTTATAATTATATTATTTATAATATTACATGTTATTATAATTATATATTATTCCTTTTAATATATTATAGTAATATTATTATTTTAAAATCAATCATTTATTGTGTATCTTAATTTTATATTTTATAAAACAAATAACAAGATAAATAGATTATTTATTTATTTTAATATAATTTTATTTTGTTATTTTATTATTAAATTAATTATTATACGTATAACAATTTAATTATTTTATAAACCTATAAACTTAAAAAATAAATCATTAGAATTGAAAATAATTCCAAAACTCATCTAGTAAATCAAACATCTGAATTGAGAATGATTCCCAAAAATCAAACCCATACTCATTCCCTCTACTATCAAACTCATACCCATAGTGATTCCCGACAGTTAAACCAAACGCCCCCTAAGTCACACTATACTAAATTTTGATTCAGTTGGTCTGGGCCTGCGACAAGAACCTATATTTAAAATTGTATTAAAATATAAATTTAGTATTTAATATTAAGTAATTAACATGTTTAAACCTAGCATTTTTATTAAATAAGTCAGGCCTAATAAGGCCTTAGGTAGGCTGGACCGTAGGCTTAACCTATTTCCATTCCTACATCACTACATGTAATTAGTAGGGAATAAAGGATTAAGGATTTCATGCATTTGAGAGAATAAAAAGAAACAAAATCCATAATAAAGTATAATCAATGAAAATGCAACAAGAATACACCATTTAAGATAGCGAACAATATATAAATAAAAAAAAAAAGAAAATAAAAATTTCAAACATATCACAAGGACGGGGAAGATATCAACACAAGTCCTTCCCAGCATGATTAGTTTTACCCCAAGTCAAATATGCTTAACATTTAAGCTTTCCTGGAATGGGTGTCGGAAAAGATGATGCACCACGTTGGTATGAGTAGCACCTATCAAATCCTTTAAACTTTCTTTAGCTATACAGTTTCATTCATGTATAGCATCAGAATCCCTCTCGTTCCGGTGTGGGCCCATTTCATTTATGTCACTCCCCGCTCAAGTATGGAATTCTTATAGGAGCCGCTCATTGTCCGTACTTCTCTACTCTGGCGATCACTCCTTGCTCCGACCCCAGGTCCCTGCTCCGGCACCGAGTCACTACAGTACTCTTAGAAAAACTAATGTAATTAGCTATATTTTCGCTAGAGACATTCATATCTTCTTCCTACTCTTTCGAGATATTTTAGTAATTTTTTCTAAGACTTTCATGTTGCATAATGAATGCTACTCCAATACCCCTCATATTGGACATTGATACAAAACAAAAATGTCCAACTTAACAAAAGTAAGAATCGGAAATCCAATCAAATGATAAAGCCAAATCAAACGTGAAAATCATCAACCAATACTATAAAAAATGCATAAACATCTCTGAGTAATCGAAATCCAATGACATAGAAGCCAATTCAATGTGCTAGATAGCATTGATTGTGCGCACTAATATATACTCTGTCCGTCCTAATTATTTAGTCATGTTTCAACTTACACGAATGTAATACCCCGTACCTAAATTGTAATCTTGTCTAATACTTCAGTTGTAACAATGGAATTATCTCGATTGAGAAATAAAAAGGGGGAATGATTTATTTGAATTTGGAGATTGGAATTGAGATCTATGTTCATAATTTGAGAGAAATAAAGGAAATTATGGATATAATGTTGTGTTGGAGAATGAGATTTGGATGTTTATGCATGTATTTTTGGAGTTATTGTGTTGGGAGTTGTTATTTATGTATACACTCATATTGGAGGATATAATGTAAATTATATCTTTATGCATATACATGGTTATAGTAGTATTATATATTGTATTATATAGTTAATGTATTATGTAGTTAATATATGAGTATATACCATATACTATTACCCTTACCTTATTTTCATCGAGAGAGAGAGAGAAAGAGCAGAGAAGATCCATTCAGACACACCACCTCGCCACCTTCCATTTCCGACGAGCCACCGGCCGGCTCCGGCCACCATAGGACGCGAGACCACCACCATTTCAAAGCTCTCACTCCCAGCTTTAATTCGAGCTAAGGCAGAGCTCGTGAGGTGGAAAATTGAGGAAGATATCGAGGTAAGAAGGACAAGCGTCCATCACCCCACATTTCCGAATTTCTGGGTTTAAAGTTTGAATTGTGTCGAAATCTTGAGCTAATATGTTGTTATTCTCGTTCCTTATGCACAAGGGAACAATTTGGGACCAAAAGCTACGAGTTGTGTCGCCGGAAATCGCTTCGCCGCCGTCAAACACCACCATTTCCGGTGAGAATTTCCCACTTATAGATTTGGCGTTTACATTGCAATCCATTGCTAGAATCGTCATCTAGGAAGTCTTAGGAGTGTAATGGTATGATTGCATGTGGATTTGGGTGGGTTAATCGCCGGGAAATTGGAGTTGCAGGGTCGGAGTTCACGAGGAAGACGACTCGTCCCGAACGGGACGAAGCCATCCCGTTCGGGACAAGCTTCGCAAAATTGGAAAATTGGGTGCAGGGCCATCCCGTTCGGGACGGGATGATCCCGTTCGGGATGAGCCACGGCCTTGGTTAAAATTCGGATGTTGTTCGTTCCGCTCGGGACGAACACATCCCGTTCGGAATGGACTTCGACCCTTGAGTATAAAACATGATTTTTAAAGTATTTCTAACCCCATTTCATATCCTTTCAACCCCTTTGATTATATATTGAATCGAAACACATCTTATGCAAAGAAAATGAGTTTGGTATAGATAAATGTCGAGATTTCAAGTCCGGGTTGAGAGTCTAGCATGAATTGAAGTTGAGAGTTATAGAATAACATAGGGGTTGATCATGAGACTTATGTTGGGTTGAGTTGGTTATAGTTATGTATATTGGTCCTAGAATTATTATTCTAAAGTGATGAACCTTGACTGATTGTAGGAAATTGAAAGCGGAGGACCGATAAGCTCAAGCATCTAAACTAAAGCCAAGGAAACGAGGTGGGAAACTATTTCAAATCTAAAAAAAAAAAATCAAATGCGTGTTTTCTTTTCAAAATGCGTGATAAAATGTTTTGATTTAAAATGAAAACTGCTATGCTTGTTTTGTGTTATCATTATCTGTCCTCTGTCGTTTCCCAACGACAAGAGAGAATAACTAATGAGTTTGGAACCAGGTTCTCACAACTGCGCTAGAACTCAATTAGTACATATGGAATAGCTATTCCATATGATGGGAAATGGAAGATATAAGGTGGAATTTGTTATATATGAAAGTGAAATTGTGAATGAGAATGTTGGTGATTGATTGTGAATTGTGATTAATAAGCGATCGGGTCTCAACAAGGATTTCTGAGACTAGTGCACTCTAGATGACAATAGGTTGAGTGTTTATTCATTCCTAACTGATCATCGTAACTTGGAAGTCGGCCAACTTCCAGTTACAACCCTGACACAGATATGATAACATCTAAAATAACACGCGTGGAATAAAATGTTTTGGCTAACACGGTTCTTTTCAACAAAACCCCGTGTTTAGCCGTGTGAGTTGCATAACATGTTTTCTATATAATGTATGTTTTTGGCATGTTTCTCACTGGGTACGAAAGTACTCAGCCCTCGCGATATTTCTAAATCGTGCAGGTTAAGCAGCAGGAATGGAAGTAGCGGGTGTAAGCGGAAGAAGGAGAATAAGTGTGTTTTTGAAAAGTTTACAGATCCTGTGACATGTATCTTCATATACATGTCACCATCACGCTATACACACAGCTGCACCGCTCTCTGTAAAACCTTCCTTTTTGAATGTTTAAAAGACTGAATTTCTGTTTATGTATCAAGACTCGAAGGATTTCTTAACTGTTAACTTATTTTAATATTTAATGTGAAGTTTTTATCTTATTGTTTATTTGAATTGCATTTCAAAAACCTGAAACATCAATGTAACGTGGCCCCATATTGGGAAGGTCAGATGGGGGCGTTACAGAGGTGGTATCAGAGCTGAGTTTTCAAGTTTTACGATAATTTTCAAGATATTTTAAAACTTCGAGTCTTAGAATGTTTTGAAAATCCGAGAGAAAGTGATCGCTGATGCTTACACCCTACTCCATCCTGCGCTACCTGAGGTATGTTTTCAAGTTTTGAAGGTTTTTAAAGTTTCTAAAGTTAAAAGTTTCCCTACTTGCAATTTTTGGTACGATTTGAATGATTTGAAACAAGTGTGAGTCTTGTTGGAAGTAATTGAAATTTGGAAAGAAAATGGTTTATTTATGGAGTGAAAAGGATGGATTGATTGTGTTGAATTGAAGTATTATGATTTGATGAGAATGTTGATATCATCGATGTTGAAAATGGTTGGAAAATGTTGATTTCTGAGAATGAGAATCTCTTGATTGGAGGATTTTGATGATTAAATGTTGGGAAATTTTATGGTTTGAAAGTTTTTATAATTATGTGTGGAAAAGTTTATGTGTTTTGGCACCGGTGAGGTGACCCTTTCTCAAATATGATTCAATTGTGGAGGTACTTTTGATATTCGAATAAATTGCAAGTAATCAAACCTCAATATAATGGCTATAGATGCATAGAGAATAATGAGCTATACGGTGATATAATATGTTATTGGGAGGAAGGATAACCTGAATGAGTTGAACCGAGTAATTATGGGCCTTACAAAGGCGTTGACTTGAATTGATGTGGAAATTGAAAATTTCCTGGTTTATTGGTTTAATGGATTGTGAGAGTTGGTTGACTTGTAGAAACTACAAGTGAGTTTGTGAGCGTACAAAATGTACATAGTGATTGTTGAATGTTTGGACTCAAAATGAGTCAGGGTGATGTGTGAGGATTCGAGAGAACCTCAGTTGGGTGTGGTTATTATTATATATGACCTCGTACTAACCATTTATTATATGTTTTGATGACAGATGGCATCACATGACCGAATAGTGAGACGTTTCCGTGAGCGACTTCCTTTCACCGAGGATAACCTCGCAGGAGCTTTAATGGAGTATTTGGAGTTGTGGAAAAGAGTACGCCATCATGGAGTGACAGACAGAGAAGCGATGGAACTAACCATGAACCTCATGCCGGAAAGATGGACTAGATGGGTACTATCGTTGGCTAGGAAGTACAGTGATAGCGAAACAGGTACCGCGAGGGGTTATCAACGTTTTATGGGAGAATTGATTGGTAAAGTAGTTGGTGAGGGAAACCCTTCGCCAGCATCTTCTAGAGGTACACAGGTATCTCGGACCAGAGCATCGTCACCTGAGTATACTCCATCTTCGCCGCCCGAGTACACTCCATCTTCACCACCAGCGCCGACTAATGTTCAGAATGTACCTGTTCATGCCCCTACGTCGAGACGGAGAGTACGACCTGTGCCCAGTACTCCTTCAGCCGCTTATATGCCATTTCCGCCTGGATATCCGCAGGGAGGGATGTATGATCCATATGCACTAGGCAGCATGTCCATGACTACGGTACAGTCACCTACTCAGTACCAGGATCCGACGATGTCTATAGGAGATCACAGACCACCAGCTCCGTCGTATCCACAGTCACAGTGGAATGTAGGAGGACCCAGTCATGTCGTGCCAGCCCAGGATTCAAGTCATGACAGTGCAGAGATGTGGCCCAGGCCGACATCTAGTGGACAGGAGGACATGTTTGGTGGGTACGGGACCATTCACAGTTATGGGACGAGGCAGAGACCGATCTGTTTGTCCAGTGATACTGATGGCAGTCGGGGCAGGAGGACAGATGCCCCAGATGGAGGAGAGGGAGCGATGGAGGCTGAGGATGATGAGGAGGAGGAGGATCCGTCTGAGGGATCTGAGTGATCTGATTGACCGATTTGATGACTCTATTGTTTAGTTATCGTATTCTGTATTGAACATTTTCCTATCACTGAACTCTTGTTATTGTATTTTGACTTATCATGGTGATTTTGTTGGAAGGTTTATGATTATATTTTGGAATTCTTTTGATTGTGAATGAGATGGATGGAATATTTAAAAGCTTTGAGTGAGTAATGATTTGGTGTTAAGAGATTGATTGATAAAGAGGGATGTTTTATGGTGAAATTAATATGGGATTGATGGAATAATGTTGTTTTGCAGAAAGGCATAATGGAATTTATTGAACAAGGAAGAGGGAGAGGCCGAGGCCGAGGCAGAGGCCGAGGCAGGGGCAGAGGAAGAGGCCAGAGAGGTCGGGGACGTGGAAGAGCTATTCCACAGCAGAATTTTGAGGAACCACATTGGGAAGAAGTCCCTGCAAATCAAGATTATGAAGAGTTGGAGATTTTATCAGATAATGAAGAGGCTGCGGGACAGCACGGACCAATTCCGCCACCTCAAGGAAATGCACCGGAAATCCCATCCACTATGTGGGTTGAAACATTTAGAAAACAACACCCACCGACATTTGATGGAACAGAAGGACCCACTGCTGCTGAAGATTGGGTCAGGGAACTTGAGAAGATTTTCAAGCACATGAGGTGCTCAGAAGAAGAAAAGGTTAACTGCATGTCTTATCAGCTCAAGGGTAAGGCTGACAGGTGGTGGGAGACGTATGTAAAATCAGTTGCACCTGCGGAGAGAGAGCACATTACCTGGGAAAGTTTCAAGGGAGCATTTTTCGAGAAGTATGTTCCTAAGCAGTACCGGAGGGAGAGAACTATTGAGTTCTTCTTATTTGAACAGGGTAAGTTGACAGTTGAGGAGTATGATACAAAGTTCGGAGAACTTCTGCAGATGGCGCCACATCTGGTGGACACGCCGCAGAAAATGGCTGACAAATTTCGAGATGGGTTGCGTAAGGACATTCGTACGCAGTTGGCCACAATGAAGGGTTTGGATTACCAAGAACTGCTGAGCCATGCTCTGGATATTGAGGCATCACAAACAATGAAGGAGATGCCTGAGTGGGGAGCGCATGAGGCGCAAACTTCTGGATCAAACCAGAAGAGAAAATTTGAGGAGCCGCCAAAGCAATTTATCCAAGGGCAAGGCAGCCAGAAGCGTCACGATCAGGGCAGACAGCAGAACTTTCAAGGAAGGCCGAATCAGCCGAATTTCCAGAGGTTCAATCCTAACCCTTACCAATTCCAGAGGCGTGATCAGGCAGGACCACAAAACTGCCAAAGATGTGGCAGGAGGCACACTGGAGGATGCCAGGGAAACGCGGGTAGATGCTTTAACTGCGGAGGGCAAGGTCATTATGCTATCAACTGCTCTACACCACCAGCTCAGGGAGGCAACCGCCAGAATTTTCAGAGACCCGAAAATCAGCAGATGAGAGCAATCAGGGGTCACCGCCAGCCTTGGAGAGGCAATGTTGGAAATCGAGGAGGAGGCCGGCAGGGCAATCAGGCGCCGCCGAGGAACCAAGAAGGAAACCAGCAAGGTGGAATCGAGCAGCCAAGGAGAGCTCGAGCATATGCTTTGGATGGAAACCAAGATGATGGTAACTTAGCAGGTATGGGATGCATTAATGATATACCTGTTATGGTATTATTCGATACTGGAGCATCACATACATTCATTTCATCTGCATGTGTTGAGGCATTAGGACTTAAAGTAGAAAAGAACAGTCAGGACTTGAACGTAGCAATACCTTCAGGAGAAACAACTATTTCTACTTTAGTATGCCGAGACTTGAGAATCAAGATGAACGAGAATGAAATTCAAGTAACTGAGCTGAACGTTTTGGATATTCATGACGTAGATGTAATTCTGGGAATGGATTGGTTGTCAGAGAACAAGGCGACGATTTTGTGCCAAGAGAGAAGAGTGATCATTCCTCAGCTAGGGAATGAGGAGGCATTTGTGCATGGATTTAAGAAGAGTACCCGTGATTTCAGCAATTCAAGCAACGAAGTTGTTGCGTAAGGTCGGGAATCAAGCCTTCTTAGTATGTTTGGAAGGAGAAAAGAAGCCTGAATTGACTGTACAAGATGTTCCAATAGTGAGAGAATTTGAAGAGGTATTTCCTAAGGAACTACCGGGATTGCCACCAAACAGACAGGTAGAATTCACCATTGATTTGGAACCGGGTGCGGCACCAATTTTTAAAGCGCCGTACCGCATGGCTCCGAAGAAATTACAAGAACTGAAAGTTCAACTTCAAGATTTGTTGGACATGGGCTATATCAGGCCAAGCGTGTCACCATGGGGTGCACCGGTTTTGTTTGTTAAGAAGAAGGACGGGTCGATGCGTATGTGCATTGATTACCGGGAACTGAACAAGTTGACATTGAAAAATAAATACCCATTGCCTAGGATCGATGATCTTTTTGATCAGCTCATGGGAGCTAAAGTATTTTCAAAGATCGATCTTCGATTAGGGTACCACCAGCTGAGGATTCGGAAGGAGGACATTCCGAAGACAACGTTCAGAACTAGATACGGTCACTACGAGTTTGTAGTAATGCCGTTTGGACTTACGAATGCTCCTGCAGTATTCATGGATTTGATGAACCGAGTATTTCATCCGTATTTGGACAACTTCGTGTTAGTGTTCATAGATGATATTTTGATATACTCGAAGAGTGAAGCCGAGCATGAGCAGCATCTGAGAACAGTTTTACAGACTTTGAGAGATGAGAAGTTGTACGCCAAATTCAGCAAGTGTGAATTTTGGTTAAGAGAAATAACATTCTTGGGTCATATCGTTTCGGCTGATGGAATCAAGGTAGATCCAACCAAGATCCAGACAGTGATGGATTGGAAATCACCAACTACGCCGAATGAAATTCGTAGTTTTCTGGGATTAGCCGGGTATTACAGAAGATTCATAGAGGGCTTCTCGAAAATTGCGAGGCCGATGACCCAGTTACTACAAAAGAGTGTCAAGTTCGAGTGGACAGCGGAATGTGAAGAGAGCTTCCAGAAGTTGAAGCAGTTGTTGACAACCGCGCCAGTTTTAGCAGTGCCAGAGCCAGATAAGAACTTTGAGGTTTACACTGATGCTTCGAAGAACGGATTGGGTTGTGTTTTGATGCAAGACGGAAAGGTAATAGCTTATGCATCAAGACAGTTAAGACCGCACGAAGTAAACTATCCGACTCACGATCTAGAATTAGCGGCAGTGATTCATGCGCTAAAGATCTGGAGACATTATCTTTACGGGGTGAAATATGCCATATTGACGGACCATAAAAGTTTGAAGTATTTCTTCGAACAGAAGAATCTGAATATGAGGCAAAGAAGATGGTTAGAACTCGTGAATGACTACGACTTAACCATAAATTATCACCCGGGAAAAGCAAATTCTGTAGCAGATGCCTTGAGCAGGAAAGGAGAAGCTCAGTTAGGCTGTATGCTTACAAGAGAAAGCAGTTTGATCAGAGAGTTTGAGAGGCTCAGTCTGGAAGTGATATCGCCTTCCGAAAGGAAGAGGTGCGAAGTAACAGCCATATCAGTAGTGCCAGATTTAAGAAAGAGAATAATGGAAGCACAGAAAGAAGACGCAGAGATTGAGAAATTGCGTCAGAAATTGAAGGTTAAGCCAGTGGGAGAATATCGGGAAGCATCTGATAGTGCACTGTTATTTAGAGACAGAATCTTAGTGCCAAGCAAGGAAGAGCTAAGGAATGAAATATTGAGTGAAGCACATGATACGCCGTATACCGCTCACCCAGGAAGTACTAAGATGTATCAAGATCTGAAAACTAAGTACTGGTGGGATGGTATGAAAAAGGATGTAGCCTTATATGTGGAGAAGTGTCTGGTTTGTCAGCAGGTTAAGGCTCTACATCAACGGCCGTATGGAAAGTTGCAGCCGTTAGACATCCCTGAGTGGAAATGGGAACATATTACCATGGACTTTGTGACAGGATTGCCGAGGTCACAAAAAGGGAATACAGTGATATGGGTCATCGTGGATCGTCTAACGAAGAGTGCACATTTCTTACCGATTAAGGTAAACTATGGATCAGATAAATTAGCTCAGATCTATATCAGAGAGATAGTCAGACTGCACGGAGTGCCGAAGTCAATTACGTCTGACAGAGATGCAAAGTTTACATCTCGATTTTGGAAGAGCTTACAACAAGAGTTGGGGACCCGTCTAAATTTGAGTACGGCGTTTCACCCACAATCGGACGGTCAATCCGAGAGAACAATTCAGACTCTCGAGGATATGTTGAGGACAGTCGTTTTAGATCGAGGAAACAGTTGGGAGTCGATTTTGCCTTTGATTGAATTCGCATATAATAATAGTTATCAGGCAACAATCGGAATGGCTCCTTATGAGGCGCTATATGCAAGAAAGTGTTGTTCACCTCTATATTGGGATGAGGTAGGAGAACGAAAGATTGTAGGACCGGAAGCAGTGAATGAAATGATTGAAATAGTCCGACAGATCAGGGAAAGAATACGAGAAGCACAGAGTAGGCAAAAATCTTACGCCGACTCTAGGAGGGCTAAGTTGAGTTTTGAAGTTGGGGATAAGGTATTCCTCAAGGTTTCACCCTCCAGAGGAATAATACGTTTTGAAATAAAAGGAAAACTGAGACCGCGCTATGTGGGACCGTACGAGATATTAGAGCGCATAGGTCCAGTGGCGTATAGATTGGCTTTACCCCCAAATATGAGCGAGATTCACAGTGTGTTTCACGTGTCACAACTGAGGAAGTATGTACACGACCCAAAACACGTGATTAGTCATGAAGACGCGATTCTGAATCCAAGCTTACAATATGAAGAAAAGCCAGAGGCTATTATGGACCGAAAGATACAAGAGCTCCGAAATAAGTCGATTCCATTTGTTAAAGTGTTATGGAGCCATCATGGGCAGGAGGAAGCGACATGGGAGCTAGAGGACAAGATGAGGGAAAGATATCCCGAGCTTTTTGAAGCTATGTAAATTTTCGGGACGAAAATTTTTATAAGGGTGAGGGGATGTAATACCCCGTACCTAAATTGTAATCTTGTCTAATACTTCAGTTGTAACAATGGAATTATCTCGATTGAGAAATAAAAAGGGGGAATGATTTATTTGAATTTGGAGATTGGAATTGAGATCTATGTTCATAATTTGAGAGAAATAAAGGAAATTATGGATATAATGTTGTGTTGGAGAATGAGATTTGGATGTTTATGCATGTATTTTTGGAGTTATTGTGTTGGGAGTTGTTATTTATGTATACACTCATATTGGAGGATATAATGTAAATTATATCTTTATGTATATACATGGTTATAGTAGTATTATATATTGTATTATATAGTTAATGTATTATGTAGTTAATATATGAGTATATACCATATACTATTACCCTTACCTTATTTTCATCGAGAGAGAGAGAGAAAGAGCAGAGAAGCTCCATTCAGACACACCACCTCGCCACCTTCCATTTCCGACGAGCCACCGGCCGGCTCCGGCCACCATAGGACGCGAGACCACCACCATTTCAAAGCTCTCACTCCCAGCTTTAATTCGAGCTAAGGCAGAGCTCGTGAGGTGGAAAATTGAGGAAGATATCGAGGTAAGAAAGACAAGCGTCCATCACCCCACATTTCCGAATTTCTGGGTTTAAAGTTTGAATTGTGTCAAAATCTTGAGCTAATATGTTGTTATTCTCGTTCCTTATGCACAAGGGAACAATTTGGGACCAAAAGCTACGAGTTGTGTCGCCGGAAATCGCTTCGCCGCAGTCAAACACCACCATTTCCGGTGAGAATTTCCCACTTATAGATTTGGCGTTTACATTGCAATCCATTGCTAGAATCGTCATCTAGGAAGTCTTAGGAGTGTAATGGTATGATTGCATGTGGATTTGGGTGGGTTAATCGCCGGGAAATTGGAGTTGCAGGGTCGGAGTTCACGAGGAAGACGACTCGTCCCGAACGGGACGAAGCCATCCCGTTCGGGACAAGCTTCGCAAAATTGGAAAATTGGGTGCAGGGCCATCCCGCTCGGGACGGGATGATCCCGTTCGGGATGAGCCACGGCCTTGGTTAAA
>JAPKLW010009695.1:0-11984 GCA_026898455.1 Plectranthus barbatus | reverse complement strand
AGGGTTTTTTTTTCAACTGCAGCCAACTCATTTATTCAAATATTAGGGTTTCCAGCATTAAATGAACTAGGGTTGCCACTTCTTTCCTTTTATTTTTATATTTTACCATATGTATTCATATTTTTTACTTTATACTTGAGATATTGTAAATTTAATTAGTTTTATATGATATAAAATTATAAAAAAAACAAATAAATACCTTTAATAAATAGTAAATAAATAAAACAAAATATTATATGTATATATATATAATTTAAAAATATTTTTAAAATATCTCGCCTCGTATCGTTGATGCGCTCGCATCCGCCTCTCGCCTCACCGCCTCGGGTTTTTCAGCCTTGTCGCCTCGGCTGGCCTCTTGCCTTTTTAAACTAAGATCAAATTTAAGTTGAGCCTAAATAAACTTTTTAAATTTAGATTATATTTAAAATATTCATTAATTTTTTGAAAGAAGTAGTTATTTATTCGAAAAATAATACTCCCTCCGTCCCGCCCGAATTGCTACACTTACCAAATTGGGTGTCTCGCCCGAATTGCTACATTTCTAAAAAAGACAACTTTTTCACACTCAACAATAAAATATTAATTTCACTTACACTTACATCCTTAATTCCCGTGTCGAAAAGAAATGTATCAATTGGCACGGGACAGAGGGAGTATCACATTCTTACTTGAGATCTTCTTTCATACAACTATAAAGATTTATTATGCATGTAACTAAAATATTAACTTTATAGAATTAATAATTTAATATTTCATACTAATTTTAACTAATTAGCTTGCTCACAAGCTTAAGGGTCGAATATTATAAAGCTCAAGTTTAGTTCGTTTGATAAACGGGCTTTAGTTTAGTTCATTTGATAAACGGGCTTTACTAAATTGATTCGAACGAGCTTTTTGTCGATACTCGAGTAGCTAACGAATAGTGGTTCATTTATTGCCCTACAGTGAATTTTATCGTCAATCATTAAATCGATGCTAACTCACATGCTATCTTCCATGTGGCGTCCATGCAGAAATAAGATTTTTGGAAAATCAGACATTTTATTCAAAGTTTCACCTTTCTCGCAGATTTTATGCCAACTAATTTTTGTTAGGGGATTTTATCATATATTCCATTTTTTTTGGTTAATTTCATCCCCATGGCCATTGTTGATGGGATTCAATTGACACGGACTCTTGCGCTAACTTTCACATGGTGCTTATATGGCTTCCATGAAGAAATATTTTTTTCTTCATTTTTTGCCCCTAAAATTAAAAGACATCGGTCTTAATAAAAAAGAATGGCATTGTTTAATGTATTAGGATTTTTAAAAAATATCAGCAGTTTATCTAAAGTGTTTTACCCGCCTCTCAAAAAACTCTAGTTTTCCAAATCCATTCATACCACAGTGGACATGTCCCAAATCAACATCCGAGAATGGGTTTGAAAAATTATGATTCTTGAGCGATGAGCAGTGAAATTATGGTAAAATGGATGTTTTTTTAATATTTGATTGCATTGAACATGTAATTCATTTTTACTGAGAACGATGTTTTTTTGTGGGGGCAAAATTAAAAAATGAATTTTATTTTTGCATGGACGCCATGTGGAAGCTAATATGTGAGTCGGCGTCAATTGAACCCTATCAGCAATTTTGGATGAAATTAACTGACAAAACTGAAGTATAGGATCAAAATGCCTAACAAAAATTAGTCTGGATAAAATTCGTCGAATGATAAAACTTTTGGATAAAATTTCCACTGTCGAAATTTTCCAAAACACATGCGAGTCAGCATCAATTTAACACTATCAACAATTGGAATAAAATTCACTGACGGAATAGAAATATAGTTTAAATTCCCCTAATGGAAATTAGTTGGGATAAAATCCGGTGAAGAACGATATTATATTGGTTAATTTTTTTTTTTCCGGGTCATTATTGCATTGACAAGAAACACAACATTAATAACTCTTAAGTATCCGTAAACTGCTTAGTTTTAAAAAGCGCGCTCATCTCTCCAAAATCAGACCAACTCTTTTTTCTCGACCGCCCAGCGAACGCGAAGTGAAGAAAAGCGTCCTGAGCGGTTCAAAGCGAGCGAAGCGAGCGCTTCACAAAGTTGAAGCGGATGTGGGAATAAATAAAATCTTTCTATATATATATTTTTTAATTTTTAGTAAATTTAACCTAAAACCTTTTCCAATCGTCTATCCCTCTCGCACCCATCTCGCCCCATCTCGCACCCACCTTTTTGGAGCCGCATGTACACCTGCGGACCTGCCTACCCACGCCAAATGAAACTCACCTGCGCTGAAGCCGTCGCCCTCCTCCCCTTGAGTCTGAAGCGCGTCGCTGCCTCGCCTGGTAGGCTGAAGCCCGTCGCTGCCTCACCGGCGCCTGCTGCTTCGCCGTTGCCGTCGCCAGCTGCGTAATTATTATTATTATTATTTTTTAAATTCGTGTCTTCACTCTTCTGTCCATGTACGTCTATGTGCTACTTCTGTCTTCACTCTTCTGGGTAGTGGGTATGTGCTGAATTGCTGAATTTGATATTTCAATTGATGTGGGTATTGGGTGGGTATGCTGAATTTTGATTTTTATTGCTATTTGTTGTTGATTTTGATATGTGGGTAATGGGTATTGGATATGGATATGATGAATTTTGGGTATGTTGGTGCTGAATTTTGTCATTTTGGAATTATTTGTTTAAGTAATAAATTGTGTATAATTGTATATATAATTTGTACATATTTTTTTTCGTAATCTTCGCTTCGCATACGTGAAGTGTAGGCTACGCTTCGCTTCATTGCTTTGATTTTGGCTTTGTCGCTTCGCTTTTCGCTATTTAAAACTAAGCCGTAAAGTAGGACATACTATCATCTTAGTCATTTTTATATTTCTATCAGGTGGATGGAACTTCTGCACGCAATATGATGAACAATTTTTCCGGAATTAATCAAGCATGTGGGGATCTTAAGTCAGCTGATTCAAAACCCTCTAATAACAGTGATCCTTTCATGGTTTTGGCTAGTTCGAAGCTGGGGAGTCCAGATAGCCTTGAGAAGATTGGCAAGGAATGTGAAGAAGTTTCTGCCTCGGGCTGCCCTTCTATCACTGACCCGGATTTCCAATTTCGAATTGCATCCCTCATCTCCCGCCAACATTGGAAGTTGCTCGGACCCATTATTGGATACTCCAGTTCTACCCATGCCGATTTCTTCCACCAACTGCTCCGGTTCAAAAATTTCGACTCTGACCTCATTATATCCTTCTTCAGATGGTCCCAACATAGATGTAAGCTCACCTACTCTATTGAGGACCACGTAAAACTCTTTATTTTGCTTGCGAATGAGAAGAAGTTCTCCAAGATTCGATCTCTATTGCATTTATTTTTGAAGCAAGAAGAATCCATCTCAATTTCTGCCTTTTGTAACACTCTTTTAACGGTTAGTGACAATTTCTGCGCAAACAGTGTTGTTTTTGATTTGCTGATATTAACTCTTGTGAGCAACAGAAAGCTTGGTTTGGCATTTGAAGGTTTTACGCGGGCTGGGGCTTATGGGTTTAAGTTGTCAGTGCGTTCGTGCAATTCAATGTTGGCTGCCTTGGTACACAATGGAAGGATAGGGAATGTGGAGTTTGCGTACAAGGAGATGGTTAGGAGGAAGATTGAGATGGATATCATCACATTTAATACGGTAGTTAGTGGGCTCTGTAAGGCCGGGAAATTAAACAAGGCATGTGACATTGTTGAGGATATGAGTGCTTACGGGGTATCACCGAATGTGGTCACTTATAATACTTTGATTGATGGTTATTGCAAGAGGGGTGGTGCTGAAAGAATGTATAGAGCTGATGCACTGTTGAAGAAATTGGTGGAGAAGGGGCTCTCACCAAGTGTAATCACATATAATATTCTTATTGATGGATTTTGCAAGGACGATAATGTGGCTGCCAGTATAAGGCTTTTTAAGGAAATGAAAGAGCAGGGTATGAGACCAAGTGTGATCACATACAACTCATTGATTAATGGGTTCTGTGCTCATGGAAAAATTGATGAAGCAATTAGTTTGAGGAATGAAATGTTGGAAATAGGTGTGGAGCCAAATATTGTTACTCATTCCATATTTATCAATGGATATTCAAAGAAAACAATGTTGAAGGAGGCCGGGGAGTTGTTTGATAATATTGTTAGTAAAGGGGTTGCAGTGACTGAATTGATTTTCAATGCATTGATTAATGCTTACTGTAGAGCAGGCAATTTGCAAGAAGCAATAGCTATATTCAATCTTATGTTGGACAAAAAGGTTTTTCCCAATGTTTCAACTTACAATTGCCTAATTGGTGCTTATTATCGTGATGGAAACATGGAAGTGGCGTATAAGCTCCTCATTGAGATGGAAGAGAAGGGCTTGAGATTTGATGTAGTTACCTACAACATAAGGATAGATGCAATGTGCAAGAGTGGTGAAACCAGGAAGGCGGTTAGACTCCTTGATGAAATGTCAAAAAGGGGATTGAATCCGACTCATATTACATACAATACTCTGATTGCCGGTTATTGTAAGCAAGGAGACCTGAAGGCTGCTTTGACTCTGAAGAAGAGAATGGAAAAAGAAAGGAAGCCACCAAATGTTGTGACATATAATGTGCTGATTAAGGCTTTTTGTGAAAGAGGAAAGCTGGAGGAAGCAAATAGATTTCTTAATGAGATGTTGGAGAAAGGACTGGTACCTAATCAAATGACCTATGATATCATTAAGGAGGAGATGATGGAAAAGGGATTTGTTCCTGACATAGATGGACATCTTTATAGTGGTTCTGGTAAAACTTAGCCACAAAATGAACTAGGTGCCGTAATCTCTTCCTTTTCTCTCTCGATGATGAGGTTTGTTTGAAGGAAACCATTATGAAAACTTTGTCATTTGCATCAGATATATACTTGGCATGAAATTTTAATGAAATTACCAACGGTATGATGAGTTTTATGTATATGACATTAAGTAAATTAGATTCAGGCCTTGTCTGCATGTTTCCTATCTACTATCTATTAGTGGTCAATTGTCTGGATGACATAATATGATATGAACTCAACACGAGAATAATGAGTTAATATTTACATTGCTTCAGCATGATAACATGAATAAATTTTTTGTGTTCTGATTATGCCACATTGTTAAACACGATAATACTGCAAGATTAAACAATAATTTGCTTAACTTAATAAATTGATGTTGTTCGTATCTCATAGTCAACAAGTTAAAATCTAACATTTATTTTATTATTAAAATTTCTTAAACTCTAATTATTTGTGTAATAATTCGCCTTTTTTAATGCCTTAAATATAAAAGGGAAATTTAGGAAACATTTTGAATTGGAAAACCCTGTTCATATTTTCATATATGTCTATGCTGGTTTTGAAAAGGTGTCTTGCATTATTGAAAAATACTTGGTAGTGGTAGAATTTCAGATAAAATATTGAACTGAGTCTTTTTATGTAGTTTTGTTTTCCTGGTTACTTGTGCAATCTTTTTAACTTTCTTTTGCATATGAAACAAATATTTATTAATTAATGATTCAAGGAAGAAATAGTACTGCTTATAATGATGATGGTAATTGCACGAGTACCACCACCACCACTTGTGCTGATAGCCACGGTTTCAGCACCAATAATGATAAGGGTAATGATAAAGGAATTAGAATGATACTTCATAAATATGCCTGGGCAAACATAATTTTTACTTTTTCATTGCTTCTTTTTATTTGTGCTTGGTCTCTTTACCTCGTACTCCTTTTATTTTTTACCTAGTCTGCATAAGTCAAAATTCATGAAATTTTAGGGATTGACGTATAGCTGTTATCTGATCATCCTTGTGATCTGCTCTAATATTGTCTCTGATGAACATTTCTATGAAAAGAAAGTTTGAACCCTCTCCCCTACTTGCTTGCATTTTCTTTTTGAAGGGTATTTAGAGATATTACCTTTTTTTTTTCCTGTTTATTCTATTTCCCACAAAAATTTGCTCGTCAGTTCTTACAACCATTGAGGAAGCCAAGCTTCTGTATTTGTTTTCAGCAATTAACTATTTATAATTATTTTAGATTGTGCATGCTACTCTTTGTAATTGTGAGACAGACTCACAAAGTGAGGAAGGTGAAAGAAATTGAGGTGCATCATAATTGGATGAATGGTTGAATTAGCAAGAAGTGAGGGAAGATGTACTCCTGTTGGAGGTGGTGAGTTTTATCCCTAGCATCACCATCATAAGAATCAGGCCAGAAAAGTAAATCCTGCTTTCCTGACAACAATGTAAGATTTGTTCATTATCTATTTGGTTTGTTGCTTGCTCTTTGCTATCATTTTCTTCATTTACTTGACATCAGAGAAGAGGTTCAAACACCACACACGTTCAAAGGATGATTGATCTGGTAAAGGAGAGTACTATAATGCGAAGAGTGTTGGTTCCTCAGCATGGGCTGTCTCCTGGTGTTCTTTCCGATATGTCATCCCTTGTGGAAAACCCAGGTGATTTGCCCTAGCTGTGTTGCTATATCTCCTTTCTTTTGATATTATTTATAAGTGTTTATATTCAAACTCTTATCAGTGATGACTTAATCTTCCTTCACTGATATTGACTTTGGCGATATTTATTGCACCATTTGAAACTGCTGTCCATAGACTTCCTTACATTTCATAATTCTTTCTAGTTAATTAGGGTACTTGGGGAATCCTTTAGTGCAGTTCGTACACTGTCTTTACATATTACCTCAAGGGAGACCGTTCCAATTATATGGTTCAGTTTGATCTTGCACGTTTGTCCAAAATTATTTAATATTTAAGCAAACTTCCAACATTACCCTTATTTAAAACATTAATTAACCTCTCATTTTCATAATATTATATTTAATATTCTCATTTTTCAAAATTATTCAGGGGTGTAATTGTAAATTACCAAAGAAAAATAATACCAAAAATAGAGAATAACATCCATAACAAAATTGAAGGATAGATAGTTAATCTTTTCCAATGTATTATGTCATTCCTTTGTTTCAAATTGTTTTTGATGTGATTCGTTAATTGAGAACTCACTATCCTTGATCACGTGAAGGCAGGTAAACGAACGCAATATTATAACTCTCCTCTAAAGAGGCCTACGGAAATTCCCTCCCATATAATAATCCCAAAGACTCTTGACTAATGACTGCAATTAACAATAATACTAACCCTACAATTAACAATAAAGACTAACCTTAATTAAACTGTAGGCTCATGCACATTAGGCCGACCCAACAATAAACAGATTAATAGATGGAGTAATTTCTTTATCTTTCATTATCAAGAATAAAGATTATATACAAAGGATATCCACAAATTATGCTAATCTAAAATGTAACTGAAGATACATTAAATATATACCACTAATTTAACTATATCTATTACGCCCCCGCAGTCGGAAGGGGTGAAAGAACATTCAGATTGGACCGAAAACCAGCAAAAAGAATAAGTGGTAGTCCCCTTGTGAAAATATCGGCGAGTTGATGACGAGAAGGAACATGTAAAACTCAAACTTCACCTCGAGAGACCTTTTCCCCGACAAAATGAATATCCAACTCAAAATGCTTCGTACGTTGATGTTGTACCTGATTCTCATATAAGTAAATGGCACTCATGTTATCAAAGTACACTAAGGTGGCCGTCTGAATAGGGCAATGAAGCTCAAGAAGAAGATTACGAATCTAACAAGTTCTTGAAACAACATTAGCCACGCCGCGGTATTCAGCTTTTGTACTGGAGTGAGACCAAGTGTTATGTCGCTATAAAAACCAAGACAAGAGGTTATCACCCAAGAATACACAAAAACCAGATGTCGAGTGCCATGTATTGGGACAACCTGCCCAATAGCGTGCCTTTAATATAGTGAAGGATACGATTTATCATCACCAAGTGAGCCTCTCGCGGGTCATGCATGAACAAACAAATCTGTTGAACTGCATACACAATGTTCGGCCGAGTGAAAGTTAGATACTGCAACGCACCAGCTAGACTGCGGTATAAGCTCGGATCAGACACTGGTGTACTTGTAGTTTGACCCGTATTATGTTTGGTGTCAATAGGTGTAGATGTAGAGTTGCAGTTTAGAAGTCCAACACTGTTCAATATTTGTGGCAAATTTACGTTGTGAAAGAAACAAGCTACCCTCACGTTGAGTTATTGCAACACCCGAGAAGTAATGAGCCGGACCCAAATCTTTCATCGCAAATTCAGAACTGAGTTGTAGAACAAGAGACCGTCGTAGAGAATCCGATGAGGCAGTCAAGAGAATGTCAGCAACATACACCGATAGGTAAGCCATGGATGTTCCTTTAGAATAAACAAATAAAGATGATCACAACGACTTTGCTCAAAATCAATAACGACCAAAAAAATATGTAAATCGTTTGTTCTATGCTCGTGGATCCTGTTTGAGTCCATACAAAGATTTCTTTAATAGACACACATGAACAGGATGAGGACTTCGAAAACCAACCGGTTGATGCATGTAAATTGTTTCAGTCAACGTGCCATGCAGAAAAATATTTTTTACGTCGAGTTGATGAGCACTCCAACTTTTGGAAAAAGCAAGAGACAAAATTGTGCGAATAGTAGCGGGTTTCACCATTGGACTGAAAGAGTCACCATAGTCACTGCCAACCTGCTGTCTCTTTCCATCACCTACAAGATGGGCTTTATGCCTCTCAAAAGAACCATCTAACATGTTCGTTGTGGGTAAAAATTCACATGGAACATAAAACATTAACATCAGAGGGGACATGGAATGAACTCCCATGTCTTATTAGCAATAGGAGCATTAAATTCCTCCAGCATAATTAATTTCCGATTTGGATCTTGTAATGTTTGTTTTGGATTCTTAGGAATGAGAGATTTGGACACTATAGAAAGAAGATTAGATAAGCGTTTAGGACGAACAATACTATTTTGACTCCTAGTCATCGCAGGATGGTGGAACAACCAGCGGCGGCGGAGACAAACGATGCAGAGGAGAAAGAGGGATTGGGGGGCGGGGAGGTGATAGAGAAACTACTGGATAGTGAATTGATTCCTGAGACAACATATGTGTAATATATGGATGAGTATCTTTGTCCAAAAAATCATAGGTAGAAGAGGATATTGGAAGAGTAGTGTTGTACAGAAATTTAGTTTCATCAAATGCATGACGACAAATAATTATCTTACGAGTAACCATAGCATAACATTTGTAACTTGGATATCCCAAGAAAACACACGGGGTTGAACGAGGCTGAAGTTTATGAACAATTCTAGATGGGAATAAATGATAACACAAACACCCAAATATACGTAAATGAGACTAATCTGGTTGTCTAAGATAAAGACGGTGAACAGAAGATTGAAAATGCATATGACAATATATTGAGAAGATATGTCTTCATTTGAAGTGCATGATGTAAAAGAAAGTAGGAATCGAGCACGCAACAATAATGTGCGAATTATATTATTGATTGAACAAAATTGACGTTCGGCTTTCCCATTTTTAGATGATGTATGAGGACAAGAAAACCGAAGAACCATGCTATGAGTAAACAAAAATTCTTGAACAAATGATTATCAAACTCACGTCCGTCGTCACATTGCAAGGATTTAATATCACATTCAAATTGAGTAGAGACGAAAGTACGAAAAGAATCAAACGCAACATATACTTGCGATTTACGAGCTGTAGGAAAAGTCCATAAGAAATTAGAATAATCATCCCAGAAAATCACATAATATCTATGACTCATAGAACTCAAAATCGGAGTGTCGTTACATCATATGCACAATATCAAAAGGAAAAGAGGAAACATTTGTAGAAGTAGAAAAAGGAAGACAAATGTTTTTGTTAAAAGAACAAGACGAACATAAAGTATCATTATTTAATTTCCCACAATTGATCATAAGATTCCTACGTAAAGACTCAAAAACTGAACTACCCGGATGACCAATCTATCATGCCAGACACGAGGAGTAATAAAGCTCCCAAAACTGTCACATCTCAAAAGAAGTTTCCCCGTCTTATCCTTTACAGAAAAAAACTAAATGGATTAAATTCAAGTGATACAGAGTTATCGCGTGTAAATTGACAAACAAAGTTATCCATTTTTTTCAAACCCATACCCTAGAACCAAATGGTGGGTTTCAGAATCATTCTATTTCCTCATTCCGAAACTCACCAACCAAACGGACCCTAAGTTTAATAAATTAGTATTAGTAAGTGTATTATCAATTCAGTTTAATATCGCTTCACGTTTCAAAAGATAAATTTTCAATCTAAACTTGAAAAATAATTAAATTTCAATTCATAACGTGATATTGAGGTTATTGATTGATATTTTTATAATGTTTTAGATCTTGAATTGAAATATTTTAAATATTTTAAATTCTAAATTGAAAATTCATTTTTAAATTGTAAATTAATAAATAAACTATCTTTTAAGTTCAAAAATAATAATATTGAAAAGATACAATATAAATCTCTCCTGCGGAATATCCTACTTAATATTAATACAACTTTGGATCCATTATCCACAATGGAACGAGACTTGTTCAATTTAAATAGCATAAAACCCTTTGGAACAGGCGATGGGTAGGTAGCCTTATAAAATAATTCCACCGAAAAATGGAAACAAAATTAAAAATAAGTGACTATGAATTTATAAATAAATCACACTTATTTAACCATCTATATATCAAGTATGTAGGTGGCATCAAATAATCTTTTACTTTTTATCCACATTTTCCATATTTTGAAAAATAAATTTAAATATTAAAGCAGTAGTGTTAATCAAGATTGTAAAAATCGTTAGTCGCTAGCTGGGCCTTCGGGTGGGATCTAGTTCCTAAGCGGGGTCTGAGCGTTTTCCAGGCGAAAGTTAATCGTAAATTAATTTTTTCTATTTAATATTTATAATTATATTTATCAATAAATAAAAATTAAAGTATATATAATTTAATTATTTTTCTAACAAAACATAAAAAATAGGCTGCCTGAATCGATTGTATAACACATAGCCCCTTAGTCGGCCATCTAAATAGGTGTCTAGGAGGTGCCTAGGTGCCGATTAATTGCCAAACCGATTAGACATGGAGATTTGAGGGTATTCGATTCGGCTAGGTACTACCTCGTGTCTAGGTGAATCCTAAGCAGTCCTAAGTGAGAATTTTTCCAACATTGGTGTTAATCTAGTTTCAACAACTCTGCAAGTTGAAATTATGGCACTCCAATTCGACCAACAACTAGGGTGTTCAAGCCAACTAGAGCTTACTCGAATTTGATTAAATGATAGATGTAGTTTTATTAAACTTGAGCTTGACTCTGATTTTAATTATTTATAAAAATCCTGAATAAAATTCAGTACGAATTTACAATTAGTTCATAAATTTCTAATCCAGA
Organism: Plectranthus barbatus; assembly: GCA_026898455.1. Taxonomy (NCBI): domain Eukaryota; kingdom Viridiplantae; phylum Streptophyta; class Magnoliopsida; order Lamiales; family Lamiaceae; genus Plectranthus; species Plectranthus barbatus. The sequence continues at coordinate 550 of JAPKLW010009695.1, read as the reverse complement.
ACATAGATGAAACCATAAATTTTTTATGTGTAAAATCCAACTGTTGGTCCCGGTTTATCAGGGTATAACTTGGCAGCGGAAAATGTGTTAAATCGTTTCTTACGCTCTGCTGGTTACTCAGCTGACTGGGACCTTGTCAGCTGGTAAGTCAACTGGCACTATGAGTACTCAGCTGACTGGCGACTGGCTGGTCAGCTGGTAGCTCAAGACTTAGAATATCTTAGCCTTGTTTGCACAGTTATATCAGTTTTCAGATATACACCAGCACTTGAGTGCTGGGTTTCAAATCAGTATGAAAATGCAGAAAGCTGATAAAGACAATGATTTTTATAGTGGTTCGATCAACTGATCTACGTCCACTCTCCAGTCGTAGCACTGGAAATTCACTAAGAGTAATCAGGTACAAGAGTCCTACGATCTATCTCTAGCTGGTGAATGCCCCGTCCACCAGTTCACTAGATCAACCGCTCCCGGCCTTGATTCCTTCTTCAACTCTTATCAGCTGGTGGAGTGCGAGCACGTCACTTCAACCTCCACAGCTGACTGGGTG
>JAPKLW010009694.1:0-11984 GCA_026898455.1 Plectranthus barbatus | reverse complement strand
GGAGGAGGAGCCGGAGCAGGAGGCCGCTGAGAAGGAGACAGCTGAGAAGGAGGTTACTGGTGGAGAGGCTGTTGACAACACCTCTCCGGTTATCATCATTGCTGATGACGAGCCGCCACCAGTAGTCCAACACTCGAGGGTGCAGAGGATGGAGCCAAGGGATCTGTTCCCAGACCTTGAAGATGAGGCTCGTCGTTCTGCCAGTCGCCCACAATCGTCAGAAGCATCAACATCTTCTGGGCGACCAGCAGCATCCTCGCCAGCGCCAGCACGTCATGTGCGCGCAGAAAGGAGGCCCTACTTGCTCTGTATCCAAGAGCATCAGCTGATCGATGAAGACATCTTCCGATCGAGGGCCACAGGAGTACATCGGTGGGAGCACCGCGGGGAAATGGCGTTTCAAAATTCACGAGTGCCTGAGCCTTCAGCATTCAATATCATCCCCATCAGCGGACTCCCCCACCAGTCGGTATACGCTTCGAGGATCTATGACTGGTGTCTGCCCCTGCAGCCGATGGAGTACTTCAATTCTACTCTCTACGAGTATGCTGAAAACATCACGGCGGAGGTGGAGAATGCCGTCAATGACGAGATGATAACCAGCTACCGAGGATTGTGGAGGGTGAATCCGGAACTATTTCTGGAGTTCCGGAGGTGGAGGATCTTCGACCTGTGCCAGCGCCAGCTGACAGTAGAAAAGCGCGCTGTTCTTTATGCCAGGCTAGGGCTTGGTTACTGGAGATCAGAGGAGGCATGGGCGAATGCATTCATGGATTCTGATCCTGAAAGCCACCAGCAGCTGTCTACCAGGCGAATCAAGCGCCGTTTGAGGAAAATTGCAGAGTTCAGACAGCTGACTGGGACTTCCGGCCTCCCTAGGCCAAAAATGGTTAAGCTACCATTTCTCCAGTTCCAGCCCACCAGCCGTGGATACCAGCTGATCTACGCGCTCCGCCGCTTGAAGGTCCTCACCGCCCTCCCCCGGATCCCTCCATATTTTGCTGTATTTTTTGATATGGCTGCCAGCGCTCTGCTGGTAGACCACATTGTGGAGGAGGATCCCTCCAGAGGTTGGTGGCTGACCACTGCCGTCCCATCTGTTCCTATGGTTTTGGGCGATCTTGTCCCTTATCATGAGGACTGGCAGCTGGAGGTTTTCACAGCCCCACCTATTTTTGATCAAGTCCCGCCAGCACCAGCAGACGTGCTTGCGGAGGAGCCAGCAGCAGCCAAGGTGCCAGCGGAGGAGCCAACCCCAATGGAGATATCAGCTGAATCTGTACCAGCAATGGCTCCTTCCGCACCTGATGTGCCTTCCTCTTCCATGGAAGTATCAGCGCAGCCCATCTCCGAGATTCATCCTCCTGCGCAACTTCTTGCTTACATAGATGCCAGGATGGATCAACGCTTCGCCACTTTCCAAGCCGAGGTAGCGCAGCAAATGGAGTCCGTCACCACCGGTGTTGCCACCTTTTTGGCGCGGATCCAAGAGGGGGAAAGGGCGCGAGCACTGGCTGAAGAGGAGAGGGCCAGAATCATTGAGGAGGAGAGACGTCTCGCTGTTGAAGAAAGGCGAAAGAGAGATCAAGAAATGGCCGAGCTTACTGCGATCCTGAGGTCTATCACAAGTGCTCGAACTCAGTCACCAGGATCATCTTCCAAGCCATAGTCTTGTCTCTTTATACTTTTGTAAGTAAATCTGTTAGACTAGTCAGTTATCATTCATTGTACATGTAATTGCTATATCTCTAATGAAATGTTAACTGACAAGTTGATGACAATCTCTTATTGTCCAACAACTGTCTAAGTATTTACTTACCAGCTGAATTTACACATCCAGTGTAATCAGCACCAGCACTCATCTTGCATGTTAAACTTATTTACATGCTTACTTGCTCTGATTTTAATTTCCATATTTAAACGAGCAATATCTTTCCTTGGTTGAGGGGGAAGATTTCTTTTAGTTAGAGCTGATGTTGAGGAAGTAATTTCATGGGTTCAGATCTGATAGGTTTAACTTGTAAAACCCTGAAATCCTTTGTAACTTTCCTCATCAGCTGAGTGCTCGCTGGTTAGGCTTTGATCGCACCAAAAAGGGGGAAATTGTTGGGAAATCTGTCTAAGGTTTCCTTTCCCAGTAGCTTACGTGTTTAGATTATAGTTTTGGTGGATCAAATCCTAAGTCCTACCAGCGTCAGTTATCTCTACATAGATCTGGTCTTAAATGTAAAGTCCTGTTTAGGTCTATTGAGTTGTAAGTTGCAGCTGATCAAGACTCATGCTGACACTATTCACCAGCATGAGTAAAGCTTACCACTGGCTACTGTTCACCAGTTGGGAAAAGTTCCATCAGCAGGCGGCTGACAAAGACTCGCGCTGACACTGTTCACCAGCGGTGAGAAGTGCATATGACTGGCTACTGTTCACCAGTTGGGAAGGATTTCATCAGCAGGCGGCTGACAAATCTTACCAGCAGAATACGTGTTTGTGCTTACACTATTCACCAGCGGTGATTTCACCAGTCATGGGAGATTCCGAGAAGAATTAACATCCAGATTTGGTAGACTTTGATGATGCCAGGGCAAGTCACCAGCAGAGACTGCCAGCACAAGATCACCAGTATAATCTACCAGTCGGATGTTACCAGCAGAATTCCAGATTCTCTCTCCCAGCGGCGTAGAGACAAGAAGAAGATACTCTGAGGAATCGACTGACAAAGGACGACTTTAAGGAAGGATAACTTAAAGTCTATCAGTCACAAGACGTCAGTCTTATTCCTCGGACTGACTTAAAGAGCCGTTCTGACATAAAGAGATCTATGTCAGATAAAGCGATCAAAGGTATGGTTCCTTCCGAAAAACATACCTGCCGCCGTCAGAAGGACATCCGAGGTCTGACATCTTTCCGGATGTGTCCAAACGGCTAGAAAGTTTGAATCGGTTCCTGCGGCTATAAATACGTCGCAACCACCAACATTCAAACTTCTTCCACTGATCTGCTCAACCACCGAAAGAACTGAAGTTATTGCAAGAACGCAAAAAGTACTTTCGAGGCTTTTCATAAAGCTTTCTGTGTGTTGATTTATTCAAACACGAGACTTCAAGCTTTACGCTTGTAAGTTTAGAGATCTCATTTGGTGTTCTTTCTCTTCGAGGAAGTTCACAGCAGCTCCTGTGCATTCTAGCACTTGAGTTATTACGGGCGAACCTTGCCGCAAAAGGATTTACGTTCTTGGGAGAACTAAACACCCAAATCGCTGTGGAGGTTGAAGTGACGTGCTCGCACTCTATCAGCAGAAGAGAGCTGAAGAGGAGACCAGGACCGGGAGCGGTTGATCTAGTGAACTGGTGGACAAGGCATTCACCAGCTAGAGATAGATCGTAGGCAACCTGTAACCGATTGCTCATAGTGAAACTTCCAGTGCTTCGACTGGAGAGTGGACGTAGATCGATTGATCGAACCACTATAAATCCTTTTGTCATTTATCAGTTTTCTGCATTACATTCTGATTTAAAACCCAGCACTCAAGTGCTGATGTATGTTCTGAAACTGATATAATTGTGCAAACTTGGCTAAATATTCTAAATATTCATTCACCAGTTGACCAGTTGTCAGCTGCGTACTCAGTCACCAGCACCAGCTGACCTGTTGCCAGTTGTCAGCTGTGTGCTAGTAGCGTGCAAGAAATCACTTAATATTATTTCCGCTGCGTAACGTTTAAACTCTGAAAAACCGGGACCAACATTCCAAATTCTTATGGCTTCTTCCATTTCACCTTGCAAGCAATATCCATCAACCAATGCACCGTAAGTGATCATATTCGGATGAACATTTATTTGCTTCATCATATCCAGAATATGCTCCCCCTGTTCAGCCCTTCCTTCTTTGCAATAAGCATCCACTAAGATGTTATAAGTAAACAAATTTGGTGAGATGTTAAGAGCCACCATTTTCTTCAACAAGTCTTCCACCTCTTTCCATCTACTGAATTTGCATAGGCCATGAATCATTGAACTATATGTTACAACATTGGCTAATATACCCTTACCAACTAAAGAGGAGAAGAGTTGGAAAGCATCATCGACCATTCCATCCTTACACAATCTATCTATTACAGTGTTGTAAGCAAAAACATCGAGCTTGCCACATTCTCTTTCCAATAATTTGAGCAAGTCAAAGGCTCTAAGAGTATGTCCGGCTTTGCATAATCCATTTATCACAACAAGATAAGTAATTTCAGTGGGCTCACATAGTTTCTCTCTCAACAACTTGTTGTACAGCGTTCCTGCCTCACAGACCTTTCCAACCAAGAAAAGTCCTTTGATGAGGCTGTTGAAGGTTACCACATCCGGAGCGTATCCACGCTTGAAATGACTGCCTAGGATTGCAAACCCAAAATCCACACGTTTCACACGGATAAATCAATCAATCGCAATGGCTAAGGTGTAGTGATTTATAGGAGCATCATTGTGAAGCATTTTATCAAACAGATGAAGGGCAACAGAGTATTGTTTGATCTTGACAACAACATTCAACAGTTTTGTGAAATCAACAACAGAAGGGCGTGGGCTCATTCTTACCATTTCATGAAACAGAGCAATAGCATCGCCGGGAAATGCCTGTGTGAATATTGTTACTAACATTTGTTTGTTAATTGTTCTTGTTTGTTTTGTTGAATTGTTGGTCTTGTAATTGGTAGGTGAGTACTAACTTTTGTTTGATTAGTTGTTAGTTGATTTATTCGTTGGTACTTTGAGAGGGTTGGACTTGTGTAGGTGTCAAATGGAGAATCATCGAGGAGTTCACTCGGAAAGCCTTTGTAATCTACAAAGGCAAATAGAGGAAATGAAAGCCAAAATGTTGGAGAGACAAAGACCACGGAGGCCACTTCGGATGGTATTTGAAGAAATGTCGAATAGTAGCTACCCATGGATGGAAGAGATTAGACATGATCGCATTATGATGCCAAGTTGGGGAAATGAAGAAGAGGAGTGTAGTAATGAAAGATATAGAGATAAATGGGGGAATCATGACCTCCAGAACAACATGAACTATTCCCCATCTAATGGCTACTCTCCATGTAGACGTTATGAGAACCGTACTTGGAATCCATCCATAACAAAAGTTCATAGTGATGAATGGGGTAGCCGTGATCATGAAAGAGTTAGAGAAGCAAGATCATCACGAGAAGCTTTGGAGAGGAAATCGGATAAGCTCGAGGAAAGGCTTTTGGAGTTAAGAATGCAACTATCCAATATCTTGAAGGTGAGTGAGAAGCCTCATGTGCAAGAGCAACCACTTGACATGGAAATAGGTCACACATGATCTCACCTTTCTCTCTCTCTCACTCTCTCTCTCTCTTTGTGTATATATATATATATATATATATATATATAGGGAGTGGATCTAGTGAGAAAACTCTTAACGTGAGAGAGTGAGAAAGATGCTTGATTGCATTCACGGCATTGCTTGATTGTATTCAGGTCGTTGCTTGATTGCAATGTTGCTTGATTGTGCTTTAGTTGTTGCTTGATTATTTTGTTGCTTGATTGCATTTTAGTTGTTGCTTGATTCAATATCAACCATTGATTTTTTTAGATCTGATGGACATGATTCATTCTTTATTCTTACATGAAGATTTTTTTTACATGATCCCTGCTCTATATATATATATATATATATATATATATAGGGGTGCACTATGGTGGAAACCACCTCTTAGATGTGAAATAAGACTTGATCTTATCCATTAATTAAGAAAATTGACGCTCCAGATGTAGTTTTGAGCTGCAAAAATTCGCTGCAATAATAGAAGAAAAAAGTTGCAGAAAAGGGTTTTTAGTAAATGTGACGCACCTTTTAACTTCCACATATCTTACCCACTATTTAATTTGCTAAAATTTTGGAACAAATTTAATTTAAATATGGGACGAGATCCAGAATTAATGGGGTGGTTATCTTGAAAATTTACTGCATAATTTTATCGAATTCGCTGCACTATTAAGAGATAAAAGTTGCAATATTAAGAGGAAGAAGTTGCACTACGTGATTTTTTTAAAATCAAAATCATATATGCACTATTTTTAACCCTAATTTTGTGGAATTTGATTTCTAAAATACTACATTTCAAAATTAAATTATATTTGCTTCCTAATTTAATGAGATTGGTTCTCTAAATTATAGTATTTCAAAATTAATTTCATTTTCTTCAGAATTTTCTAAAAAATTGCAGTATTTAGATTTGTTGCATAATTTAGAGAAAAAAATTGCATTCCATATGTAGTTATTTTGTTTTATAATTAAAATAATATTTACACGATTTCCCCCCAGATTTTGTGGAATTTGATTCCTAAAATAATATTTTTCGAAATTTGCTAATTTTTACTTCCGAATTTTATGGAATTGGATCACTAAATTTCCGAATTTCATATCAATTTTTATGTTCTTTGGGATTTCAAACATTAAGTAATTTTAAAAGATCATAAATAAAATTCAACTTGTTATCAATAAAAAATTGCATTTTTTTATACAATTTAGTTGCAGTAAATGATATAATCATTTGTAGTAATTTAATATCTAATTCACGGATCCATAAAACTACACAAAAAAGTAAATATATATTTTTTAAAAGTAAATTACTATCATTGCTGTTATTATGAAAATCATGTGCAGTATTACAGACGTAATTACTGCATATTTCGTGACAGTAGCAACTTTACTAAAGACAAGAAAAAAACAGAAATATCACGCAACAAATACAAGCACTACTCATAAAATATTGCAATAAATATGTTCTATTTAGGCATGTTTACAGGCGGAATAACTGCATATTTTTTAATGAAATTATACACTAAAACCACTTGCATTAAAAACTGTCAAAGTCAGTCGCCGTTGTTGAATACAAGATCTAAAAAAATAAAAATATCACGCGACAAATACAAGCAGTACTCATAAAATATTGCAATAAATATGTTCTATTTATGTATGTTTACAGGCGGAATAATAGCATATTTTTAATGAAATTATACACTAAAACCACGTGCATTAAAAACTGTCAAAGTCAGTCGCCATTGTTGAATACAAGATCTAATATTTACCGTGTTATCATCCTTACAATCTCGCATTATCGTTCAAAAACTATTTGGAGATCCGTAGCTATCAGATTTCTCTTCCCTTCGTTGCCTTTCTCTCATCCATTTTCTCTGTCATCTGCTACTTCCGCCGCCGCAGGAACTCTATCGCCATCACAACTCTTCTCTCTTGTCGTCGCATTCCATGGAGCAGTAGATGGGTATGGGTGAAGATGACTGTCGACTCGCCTAATGGAGCATAGAATTCCTTCGTAGGAGTCATCCTCTACAAGATTGCTGATGATCGATCAGTTTTCGAAGACGAGTTCAGGTTGAGAAATAGTGGAATTCGCCTGCGCCTCCACCAATCGTCACAAGGGATAAATGATCAGCCTCTCTCTCTCACCATATGAGAATAAAACCCTGAAAAAAAGAATGTAACGTGATATGGATCATGGAGGAGATATATTAGGAATCAGTTATCGTATTATTAAACTGCAATTTTTTTTACTATAATACCCTTTGATTCATTTAAATATGAAAAATTAAAATTAAAAAATAAATTCTATTGATTAATCACAACCATCCAAATTTAAAAATTAGTGGCTCAGATTAAGTCTTATGTAACGCCCCCATCTGACCTTCCCAATATGAGGCCACGTTACATTGATGTTTCAGGTTTTGATGAATATTCAAGATACTCAATTAAGAAAAGACTTGAATTAAAATAAAAGATAGTCTAACGTTAGAAGTAATTCTTCGAGTCAAATAACAAAAACAGAAATTCATTCAAACAAATATTTAAATGAGGGAAGGGGTTTTCAGAGAGTGTAGCAGCGTGTGTGTAACGTGATGGTGACATGTATATGAAGATACATGTCACAGGATCTGTAAACTTTTCAAAAACACTTATTCTCCTTCTTCTGCTCACACCTGCTACCTCCATTCCTGCTGCTTAACCTGCACGATTTAGAAATATCGCGAGGGCTGAGTACTTTCGTACCCAGTGAGAAACATGCCAAAAAAAACATACATTTTATATATGAAATATGCTATGCAACACACACAGCTAAACACGGGGTTTTGTTGAAATAAACTGTGCTAGCCAAATCATTTTACTCACACACCCATTATTTTTAGTGTTGTCATATCTGTTCGGTTTTGTAACTGGAAGCTGGCCGACTTCCAAGTTACGATGACTAGTAAGGAATGAGTACATGCTCAACCTACTGTCATTTAGAGTGCACTAGTCTCAGAAATCCTGTTTGAGACCCGATCGCTTATTAAATCACAATTCATAATCAATTCTCAACATCATCTCAATCATTTCATCAAATCTCCGACCACATAACATGTTCCCCTTATATCTTCATAATCCCATCATATGGAGTCGCTACCCCATACTACTAATGAAGCTCTAGCGCAGTTATAAGAAACTGGTTCCGAACTCATTATTTTACTCTCTGCCGACAGGAAACGACAGAGGACAGTATGACAACACAAAACATGCATAGCATTTTCAGTTTAAAATCAAAACATTTTATCACGCATTTTGAAAATAAAACACGCATTTGATTTTTATAGATTTGAAATAGTTTCCCACCTCGTTCTTTGGTTTTTTATTAGATGCTTGAGCTCAACGGTCCTTGCTTTCAATTTCCTACAATTAATCACGGGTCACCAAGTTAGAACGAACGATCTATGACAGTGGCGATACTTCAACTAAATTCAAGTACACGAATTCAAACAAACATAGTCTCATAATTTCCTTCGATCCAAACCAAAAATGTTAACGACTCATATCACATTCCAAAGCATGCTTTTACTCCTAACATGCTTCTATAATCATAATATAAGCTCATGGATCGAACGAGGTTTGAAAAGAAGCAAAATAGTGAAGTTTGGCGGTACAGCAGCATGGTTCCGAGTGGGACCATTTTGTCCCGAGTGGGACCCCTGTCCCGAGTGGGATCCTTCTGTCCCGAGTGGGACCCCTGTCCCGAGTGGGATCCTTCTATCCCGAGTGGGACCCCTGTCCCGAGTGGGAGGCTTCTGTCCTGAGTGGGACGGGTCGTCTTCTTCGCGAGCTCGCCGGAGATTGAACCTGCAACTCACCGTAAAACATGTTTCCTCCGGTCGATTACACATGCAAACACATATTTTGACTCCCTAGACCTCAAAGAACACGATTATGACCACAAAACACGAAATAATCGAAGAAAAATGGGAAAGGAATTGGCTCACCGGAGTTCCTCCTCTCACGGCGGCGGGGGTGAATTCCGGCAACAAAACTCGGATTTCTCAACGTCCGTAGACTCCCTACAACCTCAGGAACACGACTAAATCATTAGAACACCGATTAATGGCCGGAACAACAAGATTCAAATCCAAAATCTCAAGAAATCGCAACACAAACCCACCTCAACTTCTCTCTTCGATAACTTTCACGTTCCTCGTCCTCTCGGAGCCCACGAGTACCCAAATCGAAGCCCTCGACGAGAGCTATCAGCTGGTGAAGTCTGCTTGCCAGAAGGTCGCTGGTGGTGGCCGGAAATTGGCCGGACAGAGAGGGCGACGGGTTTGGGGTGGGGGAAGGGGTTTTTGAAACTTGCTCTTTCTCTCTCTTCGATTGTATAAGGTAAGATTGGAAAGCTTAATCTATCAAAATTTCTTCTATTTATCCCCCTTCATAATATATGGTTTAATAAAGCATAATATGAGTACTCATATAATATGGTTCCTTAATTAATCATATTATACACATACTTATGTATATAATTGTAATTCCATGACAATACATGTATAACCTCCAAAATTCCTCCAATCAACATAATGTTTACAATATTTTCTTGATACATCTCAACATTTGAGTAAAAATCTCAATTTAATTTCTCCAAATCCAAAATAAACCATTCTCAATTATTTCTCAATTGAGATAATTCCATTGTTACATCTGAACTTATTTAGACAAGATTACAATTTAGGTACGGGGTATTACATCTTATCTCTTATCTGGGACGTGGTTCACATATGATTACAACTATATATATATATATATAGGGGTGTAATATGGTGGAAACTACCTCTTAGATGTGAAATAAGACTTGATCTTATCCATTGATTAAGAAAATTGACGCTCCAGATGTAGATTTGAGCTGCAAAAATTCGCTGCAATAATAGAATAAAAAAGTTGCAGAAAAGGGTTTTTTGGTAAATGTGACGCACCTTTTAACTTCCCAATATCTTACCCACGATTTAATTTGCTAAAAATTCGAACAATTTTAAATTAAATATGGGACGAGATCCAGAATTAATGGGGCGGTTATCTTGAAAATTTACTGCATAATTTTATCGAACTCGCTGCAGTATTAAGAGATAAAAGTTGCAATATTAAGAGGAAGAAGTTGCATTACGTGATTTTTTTGAAATCAAAATTATATATGAACGATTTTCAGCCCTAATTTTGTGGAATTTGATTTCTAAAATACTACATTTCAAAATTAAATTATATTTGCTTCCTAATTTAATGGGATTGGTTCTCTGAATTATAGTATTTAAAAATTAATTTCATTTTCTTCAAAAATTGCAGTATTTGGATTTGTTGTATAATTTAGAGAAAAAAATTGCATTATTTAGAAGATCAAAGTTGCATATGTAGTTATTTTGTTTTGTAATTAAAATAATATATACACGATTTTCCCCCTAATTTCGTGGAATTTGATTCCTAAAATAATATATTTCAAAATTAGCTAATATTTACTTCCTAATTTTATGGGATTGGATCACTAAATTTTTGAATTTCAAATCGATTTTTATGTTCTTTGGGATTTCAAATATTAAGTAATTTTAAAAGATCATAAATGAAATTCAACTTGTTATCAATAAAAATTACATTTTTTATACAATTTAGTTGCAGTAAATGATATAATCATTTGCAGTAATTTAATAATGTCTAATTCACGAATCCATACAACTACACAAAAAAGTAAATTTAGATTTTTTAAAAGTAAATTACTATCATAGCTATTATTATGAAAATCATGTGCAGTATTACAGACGTAATTACTGCATATTTCGTGATAGTAGCAACTTACTAAAGACAAGAAAAAAACAGAAATATCACGCTACAAATACAAGCAGTACTCATAAAAACTTGCAATAAATATGTTCTATTTATGCATGTTTACAGGCGGAATAACTGCATATTTTTAATGAAATTATACACTAAAATTTTGAATTCAACCAAGAAATCAGAAATTTGAATTCAACCAAGAAATCAGAAATCAGAAATTCAAAGACTCAATTCGAACAGTAACAACAATTAATTGATTTTCCAAATTTCGCAGACAATAATTTGGCCAAATCCAGATTTCAATCGACCAAGAGTCGAAAAGCCCCAAATCGCACGAGCCGGATAAAACCTTGTCGACGTATAACGTCACCAACAGGGCATCGCCAACACACGAGAATAAGTCAATTTCTGTCAGAAAGAAAAAAAAGAAAAAGAATGACCAAGATTTCCCGTTCCACTCTTCCCTCTCCACCAAAGGGAACTCGACTTGAGAAACTTTCGATAAGTAAACTACCGCCATTATTGAAGAACTGACCTTGATACCACCGCCGTCGATCAAAAAATTGAAAAAATAAATTAAGTAAATAGTAACAAAAGTATAAAAGATATACATATCATGCCGAGTGAAATAAGGAAATGATTATGATAATATTACAACTGCAAAATTATTATTCCCATAATACCCTGTAATTAGATTTTAAAAAAGAAAAAAGATACAAAAAATCAAATCTAAGATTTAATTAAAGCCCTTAAAATAAAGAAATCAATGGATCAAATTTAGTCTTATTTCTCATTTGAAAGGTGGTTCACATATGATTACAACTCTATATATATATATATAT
>JAPKLW010009693.1:0-11985 GCA_026898455.1 Plectranthus barbatus | reverse complement strand
GTGATAAAAAGCACATTAAAAAGCCTTCAACAACCAAGAGTGTCTTCTCATTGAATATCTAACACTCATCCTTGAAGATTCTTGAACTTCCATTAAGAATCTTCAATCATTGGGATAATTTCCTTACTAGGAGTATCCAACAGTCATTCTTGAAAAGGATTGACTCTGACGGGCATTAGCCACATATTTATTGAGTTCAGGGGCAAACTATAACAGCCTCATTAGCGAAGGACAAGTTTTACGAAAGTGTGCCCTTGACTTGGCCGGAGCTGTATTCGGAAAAGTGCAAAGTATCGGAGGATAGCTGTGCTATGGCCGGTTCGAAAGTTCATCGCCTACTGCAAGTATTGGCGAATCCTTGTACTGATTGTATACTTTTCTAGTGAAATTCTTAGCGTTTCGGCTAAGGAGTGGACGTAGATCTATTTGGATCGAACCACTGTAAAATCTCGTGTTCATTTACTGTTTTATCACTTTAGTGTTTAGAGTTGATTTGAAACCTAGCAACATAGTTGCTAGCGTATATCTGAAAATACATCTAAGTGACAACTTGAGCTAACTAACAATTTGAATACAATAAAAGTATAAGTGTAAGTGACGTATAATTATTCCGCTGCATTTCGTGTTAAGTTATATCCACGACGACTCTGACATTTAAGGACCAACAAAAGATATAATAGTTGCAGTAATCTGATAATTTGAATTCACATAAAGAGTTTTGTTAAGATTAGTTATTTTTCAAAAAAATTTCTATGTTGAATTATTGCAGATTTTACGCCTGTAAATGTGCAGAATAAAGATATAATAGTTGCAGTATTTCTGATAATTTGAATTCACATAAAGAGTTTTGTTAATATTAATTATTTTTTCTAAAAAATTTCTATTTCGAATTATTGCAGATTTTACGCCTGTAAATGTGCAGTATAACGATATATTAGTTGCAGTACTCTGCTAATTCTGATTCACATAGAGTTTTTTAAAATTAATAATTTATAAAACTTTCTCTATTTTGAATTATTGCAGATTTTAATTTTGTAATACTATAATTCAGAGAACCAATCCCATTAAATTAGGAAACAAATATAATTTAATTTTGAAATGTAGTATTTTAGAATTCAAATTCCACAAAATTAGGGGCTGAAAATTGTGCATATATAATTTTGATTTTAAAAAAATTATGTAATGCAACTTCTTCCTCTTAATAGTGCAACTTTTATCTCTTAATACTGCAACGAATTTGATAAAATTATGCAGTAAAACTGTTCCGAAATTTTAGCAAATAAAATCGTGGTAAGATATAGGGAAGTTAAAAGGTGCGTCACATTTACTAAAAAATCCTTTTCTGCAACTTTTTTCTTCTATTATTGCAGCGAATTTTTGCAGCTCAAAAATGCATCTGGAGCGTCAATTTTCTTAATCAATGGACAAGATCAAGTCTTATTTCACATCTAAGAGGTGGTTTCCACCATATATATATGTATATATATATATATATATATATATATATATAAGTTATTCTAACACAAATAACTCATACCGTTAATAGTTCAGTGAAACTAAATTGATTTTTTGTTGTTTGGAGACACGCAGGAGGTGCCGAGCAATTAATAGACTCACTTTGTGCTCCAAAATCCTACACCAGATGTAAATAATAATTATGCAAGCAATTCATCATTTAAAAAAATGAAAAATATGCAATAAGTGTATATACCTTGATTTGAAGGTTTGTTTTTTTCGTTTTGATTGAAGCTCCACCCAACCTTTTAGTCGTCGTTTTGACCCTTTTACGTTATTTCTTTTTTTGAATCCTTTTGATGACGCCATAGATTGGACTGTTGGAAACATAGGATCACTACAATTTTCTTGTTCGTCTTCTTCTAAGCGCATTGCCATTACCTTCTTACTTAGATCACACACTGCGTCATGGACTAAAGAGAATGTTGATGGATAAATAGATGCTTCAGTTGCTAGCCTCACAAGCATTAAACACAGTTTCTTATACCGACCCGTACTTTGTAGGCTAGGATCTTCTTCGACTTCATTACCCATATAGTCTTGCACCACACCACTTCTAGCTTTTTTAGTCCACCTTTTCAAAATATAAGGCTCAGGAATTGTTTTTACATCCATAATATCATAGACTTTCACAATATGGCAACATAATAATCCAACCATCTCAAATCTTCTATACCTACAGGAAACCATCTTTGTGCTAGGGTCATATGTCACCACCCATTCTTTGTCGTGATCAATTATTCCAATCACATATTCAAATAATAATAGAGTCTCATTTCTACACTTTATGTACGCAGCTGCAAATAAGTCAAACTCCTTTTGAAACAGATCAAAGACGGTTGGGGTATAAATTTTTTAAAGTTGTTGTAACATGGGAGAATTCACTAACCTCAATCTGGGTAGCTTTTGACGTGCCTCAAATTCACACCTTAATTCTTTATACCGTTTCTCCTCCAAGACCCACTCGAAACTTTTAAAGAATTGTGTGATGTTTAAATTAGGTTTCGTACAACTCTTGACATCGGAATTGATGCTCTCACTAAGTTGTGTACTTCTCATACCTAATGTGAAAGCCTTCTTCATGTAGCAAATTGCCCATTTCTCTTTTATAGAGTAAGTATGCTTCAACCATTTGTTGTCATGAACATTAAATTTGGTCAATAACATACTCCATGCACCCTCAAATTGGACTTCATCATCAAAGCCATACATGCACCTCTTAAAATCTGTTAAGAAACACGATCCTTCCTTCATCAAGTTTCCCAAATGTTTGATACTGTTCTGCATTAAATGCCGCGTGCATAGTCCACGAAATGTATCAGACATCACTTCATTCAAGGCTTTCGCCATAGCTTGATCTTGATCGGGGAAGATCGTTCGAGGTTTTTTTCTTGTGTGCCTCCAAAAATGTTTGAAATAGCCACTTAAATGACTCTGCAGTCTCATCATACAAAAGTGCAGCACCAAAAATCACAGCCGTTCTATGATGATTGAAACCTGAGAATATAGCAAGGGGTCTGTGGTCATAATTAGTACAATGTGTAGTATCCAATGACTCAACATCACCAAAGTACTCATAGTCGATCAACATTCTTGCATCGGCCCAAAAACATTAGTAATATGTTCTTCCATATCCATTTGGCTAGCATGATAGAACGAAGGATTTCTAGATAACTGTTGTTGAAAGTATTGCATCAAGCAACCAACCTCTCCGTATATCATGCTTCTTTGTCTCTTAGATCGAAGATAATTTTTGGCATCCAACATGGTGTAACCAAGACTATCTCTTCCCCTGCGTGCTTTATCATCAAATCATAATTTGATTTTTGTTTAAGCTCTGCATCCTCTGCCAATTCAATCTCACGTGCTTGGATCTCTGTAACTTTACGTTGAGAAGACAACATATGAGTGGTCTCTGGAAGATGAAGAGGATGGTTATGCTCTTCATTGAACTCATTCACTTTATATTTTCCATCCACACAGGTGACTCCCAATCTCACTTTACAATTTGTCCGAGTCTCTAGTCGAGGATTGACAGTCAAATAGTCTCTTTTGTCTGCCATCCGAACATCCTCTTTAGAACAAACATATTTGTACGATGTTATGCGGCCAGTCTTTTATTTTTGTTACAATAATGCTTTCTAACCCCAAATCCCAATCTTCGTCCATATTGAACCCAAAATAACCATGCATCATCCAAGTTTTCAAACTCCATACCAATTGAAGGCTTGAATTCAAAATCAGAAGAAATATCCATGAATTCTGTAACATTAAAAAAAATCAAATAATATACACATGAAATTCTTAACAAATTGCAACAATAAAAATAAGAATCTTGTAGCAAAACATGCCTTGTCATAAAAAAAAAGTGAATCAATCATGTTTTTTAGGTGGTGTGATTTCATATGTTTTACTAATAAATAATTTCAAAGACGTGAATGAAGGTGTTGAAACAAACAATGTAATGACATTCACAGTTCAAAAACTAGAGATATTAAAACAAACTTATGAATTTTGATTGTTAGTGGAGATAACATAAAATATAATTATGATTTTTAAATACCTCTATCTTGCACAAATAATTTTGGTGTCCAAGAATTTTGAAAACAGAGCAACAATGACAGAAATGGATCCCCACGCTGCTAGAAAAAAAAAGAAAGGATGAACAGCCGTTTTGAGAGTTTGTGGTTTGATTGTTTTTCTCAAAATTGTAGTTAAATTTTTTTTGGCAGAATATTAAATTGTATGGCGCCAAACGGAAACGATCGCTTAATAACAGAAGGAAAAAAAAGAGATAAAAACGGAAACGACGTTGTTAGCGGCATAATACGTTGTGATGTAAAAAGTCAGAAGAATGGAAACAAGAAGGGCGTCGTATTTCAGCACAGCACGTTGTGCTGTGTTTATAACCCTGCAGGGGATCCTCATCTGAATCTTAAGTGCTCCATTAAAGTAATGGTAAAACCTTCATTTCAGAACAGGATATAATGGGTTGAGAGGTCACCCCACTTATATTAATATAATATTATTATTTAATTAAAAGAAACAATATCATCAACCATCTTTTAGAAAACAAGATGGACCATTTACTCAAGAATATTAGAGATATTTAATTAATATTAATGACTAAAGCACATATATCTATAGATATTAAATATATTTAGCAATTGACTAAACCTGAGCTTGAACTCTGCGCTCATTCACCAGAATGAGAGGGATATGAGAAATCTTGACCCATTCAGAATCATTACTTCCCCCGTGCTTCAAATTATGCTCCAATGGCGGACAGTTGATTATGTGGAGATCAACTAATTTGGTGAGGCCCTCCATGGCTTTCTTCGACGGCAGACGCCTTAACCTCCGGCAATTCGACAAATACAATGTTTTCAGAGATGATAAGTTCTCCAACCATTCAGGCAATGTTTCAACTCCAAAGTCGTTCAAATTCAACCAATGCAAAGCAGTGAGATGTTGAAGATGATTAGGCAAGGCATCCCAGTGCTGCCTCCCACGCAATGTTAAACTATGAACCGATTTCAACACCGTGGAGAAGGAATCAAGGCTCATCTCGAAGGAGACATAATCCATGCAATCTGAACCACCACCCATGTAAAGGATCTGCAAGCTACGAAGAGATTCAATCTCGGCAGCCACATCAATGAATTTGGGAACTTGTTCGATTCCCAGAACTACGAGGCGAGGCATCCTCTGCGCAATGGTCATCACCTGGGGAAGATTCGTTAAGTTTTTGCAGCCTGTTAACGCCAACTCTTCGAGCGACGGTACACACGACTCTACCATCTCGCATGGCAAAATGGTGAGCTTTATGCATTCGTAGAAACTCAACCTACGAAGACAAGTGAAACCTGCTGATGATGGAGTTGGATGTGGTATCGACTTCAGATTTGGGCAGCTCCATATGTTCAACTCCCTCAAAGAGCTGAGGCTGTGAAAGTCATATGGGAATTCCATGAAATTCAAGCATGTGTCCAACTTCAACTCCCTCAGAGAAGCTCCACCACCTCCGAAGCTCGGAACTAAATGTTTTAAGTTGTTGCAGTTCTCTATGTGCAACTGTGTGAGATCTCCATTGTTGTGGAATAACCTTTCTGGGAGACACACAACATCATCTACTCTCTGGATTTTGAGTTTCGTAAGTGTGGTCATGAGCTTGGATCCGCATATGTTTGCCAATGGTAAGCTGCTTTTCATATTGTCAATCTTCAGCTTTTTTAGGCGCGGGAAATCACTTGGAGCACTCGTCAGTTGCCGACAATTGATCATCTTCAAATGCTCAAGACAACGAAACATGCCTACTTCTTCCCAACCCAGCAAGTTTTCCATGTCGATCAACTCGAATCTTTCAAGAGCAGGAAACACACTGACTGATTCCTCATGATCATGAAGCCCAATGCCGTAGAATGAATAGCCCAAAGATTTCACATTGATAAGGCTACGGAGAGAGAGAAACTTGAGATGTGGCAAGTGCCCCAACATTGGGATTTCTTCACATTCTTTACAATCTATAAGTTTTATCTCGATTAAATTATCAAGCCTTACACAACTACCTTCAAGATCTTCTCTCACTGTCATCTGCCAAGTCCACAGTGGGAAACTTCTGCTTCTGAATCCATTAATCTCCAGGCACTTCAAGTTCGGGTGAGGCTGTAGACCTTCCAACACATTCTCATCTCTAATCTCGCTTTCTTCACACTCATTCCACACATACTTTAACTTCAATATGTTTGCTTTGTCAAATAACTTTGCAGTCTTAGCCTCTTCACAGTCACCAACCTTTTCAAGATTATGGATCTCTAACTCCCCTTTTAGATTCTTCAAGCTTCCAAGCTCCATAATTTGACAGCCCTCCCCGTCACCCACTCGAAAGTATGGAAGAGTTTGAAGAGAAATCAACTTTCCAGTATGTGGTGGCAATTCAATATTAGGAATATAGAGATGTCTCAGGTTAATGAGGAACTTAAGTGTACATGGAAGCTTCTTCAAATAACTTGGCCCACCATAATCCTCAGTTGCTCTCAACGTCTGAAGATGATACAAGTCACCAATGGAGTCCGGCAAATACTCAATTTGTGTGTGAGAAATATCAAGATATCTCAAACAGATAAGCTTCCCAATCTCATCTGGTAATTCATTCATATCTTCATCAAATAAAATCAAAATATGAAGGCATTTGAAGTTTGAGAGCTCCATATGGGAAATTTTACCACCAAATAAGGCACGCAAATCTTTGGCATCTTCCTTATGGAAAGGTGCCAAAGATATGTAACGAACCTTAAAAGTGCTCTCGGGATTCAACACAGAGGAAGCTAAATCATGCACAAGATCATGCATGTTGCAATGTGTTGCATTTCCATAGCGATCTCTCTGTTGGACCTGTAACAAGGAGCTTTGTATAAGGATAGTAAACGTATTGTTTCCGGAGGACTCCATGCTTTTCTCATCACCATCAGTTTGGAGATATCCTTCAGCCATCCAAAGATCTATCAGCTCATCTTTTTCAACCAACCAGCCCTTAGGAATAATTGAACACAATGCGAAGCACTTCTTCAATAATGGTGAGGGTAGATTATTAAAGCTCAGTTTTAGTATCCTCGACACAGTGTTTTCACCTCCTCCAAAATTGGAAAACCAATTCTTTTCAATAGAGACCCACTCATCTTTGGATTTACCACGCAACAAGCTCCCTACGACTTGGGCTGCCAATGGCAAACCATGACATCTTCTTGCAATGTTTGCTCCAATGATCTCAAACTCTTTCTCAACATTTCTTCCTTCAAAAGCTAAGGTTTTAATTATGAACCAGCAGTGGTTTCCCGATAAGACACCCAGTTCATGAACATCTAGTGTTCTTACAATGTTAGCAACATTCTCACTTCTTGAAGTAACCATGATCACATTTCCCTTCACACGACTAATTCCTTTCAATGAATTGACAAAATTGTTCCACTTGTCATTGTCTTCATTCCACACATTGTCTAAAACTAGTAGATACTTTTTGTCTCCCAAACTACTTCGCAGCTTTTGCAAGACAACCTCCCTGCTTCCATCAACATTTTCTCCCATTGATGATGCAGCAACACTCTTCAAAACGCTCACAGGGTCAAAAATATTCTCAGAGACATGAACCCAGATACGTTTCCCAAAATGAGAAACAATCTTTTCATCATTGTACACTTTTCTGGTCAGTGTGGTTTTCCCGCATCCACCCATCCCAACAATTGGAAGAACTGAGACAACTAGCTCAGCTGAGCAATCACTTGTCACAGTCTCCACAATTTTTGCCACATCACTCTCTCTTCCTACAAATACCGGATCCACAGACGATGAATCCGTTTCCAGGTATGCCATTCCGGCTCCACGAGCAGAAGCACTGGCCATTTTCATCTGAAGGCCGAGCTCCGTCGCCTCTTCATGAATTAATTTCAGATCACCTTTGATGTCCTTGATTTTTCGAGCCATTCTGCGACGGAATGCGTAAGATTTAGAGTTAGGGAAGAAGCATCTAACCTTTATTATCTTCTTCTTCTTAATTTTTCTGTCTCTCTGTACTTTCTTGCTTAGGAGTTGATAGTTGAGTTGATCGAAAACGTAGTCAGCGTCAAAAGCCACATCTTGGAGCTTCATCAGCCAGAGTGTGATGGATTTATCGGTGACTTCTTTCGTCCCTGCATCTTCCAAGAATTTCTGAATCGTGACGACAGAGTCCTTGAGGTTTTGCAAGTCCTTGTTGAAATTCCTGATGAGACTGATCTCTTCCGTTGAAACTGCGATCAGCTTTTGCAGCAGAATTTCAACTGCGGCTCCAACAACAGCTTCTGCCATTTTAGAAAGTTAACTGGATCTGAATTTAGAGAGAGAGAAAGATAAACTAGAAGTGGAAGAGATGGCAAATCTACACACTGATTGAGCAAACACTATCATCTTTTTCCGTAGAGAGATAAATGGTTGGCAGCTGCGCTTGTTCTACCCCACTACATGTGTAGCACATGTAAATTGTATTTTTCCCACAAATGTAATTTATTTCTACCGAATAAGTAGGTTGTTGAATTATTTTATTTGTCATGTATGTTTAATTAAAGCATGACGGTATAATATATTTTATAATATTTCACAAAAATAGTTAGGATGGTATAAAATATTTTATAATATTTTACAAAAATAGTTAGGATTTATGTCTACCATTTTTTAAATATAAAACCTCTATAAATTAATAATTTTGGGATCATGAAATTTTATTAATTTAAAAAATAAATTAATATATCAGTAAATTAATATTTTATTAATTAAAAGAGAGACTTTAAATTCAACAAATTTAGTATATATATATATATATATATATATATAGAGGTGTAATCATATCACAAGTCCTTCTTAGATGGGAGAAGAGAATAAATCATGACTTTTGATTTGATAAAATAGGTGGTCCAGATTTAATATCTCTATTTATTTTGTTACTTAATTTATGAATTAATTTATTGTAATAAGGGTATTTAGGTAAGTTAAACATGGGGGACCACAAAAAAATCTCATATTCTCTTTTCATTTGAAACTCACGTATTTCTCTCTTCAACATATTATCTCTTCTCTAATTTCCTAATAGAACTTGAATTAATCATATATCATTCAATTTAAATTATTTTTTAACTTACTGTATATCAAATTAAAGATAATTTAATTATCTTTCAAACGAAATCACTATTGCATATGTTTCGAAAAAGATAATTGTAGTAAAAATAAGATACTGCAACTATGCATATGTAGATAATGCATATCTACAAGCTTAATAATGCAACTTATATCTGAAAATATATAAACATGAAAATATGCATTATCTAAGCCTGTAAATATGCATTATATAAGCCTGTAAATATGCATTATATACCCAGTTGTAGTATAATAATCACAACAACAATGTTTCTCTGAACTTTTTCATTATTATACACATGCATACATATTTTCGCTCTTGCTGCCCCGATCTTCTTCAATCTCTCACCTCTAAATCGCGTTTTGTGTTTTTCTTTTCAATGAAGTGAAATTTCTGGAAGGAGAAAAAGATTTTACTTGTCGTTTGTTGTATCAATTTCCTTGATTCTATTTTTCTGATTATTGCCGATTGTGGGGGAAGAAGTGGACTGTGGTGATGGTGGAGAGGTGGCATCAGCTGCGGCCGGTCCACCTATCGAGAATCCTGAAACTGCTGCTTGAAGAAGGGCTCAACGTTATTCAGGGTAGTTGTGATTTTTTTTTTGTCAATATTACCCTTAATTTGCAAGTTTTTTATTCTGCCGAATGCAGCTTTTAAAATCCGGCCCCAAATTGATCTTAACCGTCCAAACCATGTTTTTAATGATCCAGATTTATTCTCATCTCCCATCTAAGGGGGTACTTGTCACTTTAACGCACCCCTATATATATATATATATATATATATATATATATATATATATATTACAGATAAATGAAATTATATATGCTTCATTGATTATATAATGCATCAATTAATTCTTTATAACTAATTAAATATATTCATCTATACTATCAATTCATTGTATTATAAACAATTAACTATTATATTCATGCATCAATCAATTTTTTGCTGCAGCTAGATAACTCCACTTGAACTCCTGTTTGCAACTAAAAAAGTTAGGGGTGAAATTCAATTAGATTTAGATTTTAAGAAAAATCAAGTAACAATGAATTTATTTTTTAATAAATTACCATAATATTTATAATTATAATATTTATGAATTATTAATTTAGAATTTTAATAAGATCTAATATTTATAAATGAGTTTTCCAAAAATCTATTATTTTATCGAATTCAATGATTTTTTACAAAGGCCAAAATCAGGACCAGAAAATTTTGTTATTTTACAGAGTTTATCAATTTATAAAATTTTTACTGTTTTGTCTAAAAAATTTTGAATTTGAACAACTAGAATTCTTCATCAACATGAATTACTATTTATTTCTTTTTTATAAGTTTCAGTTACTATTTATTTATGCTATTTTATAAAACTATATTTTCATAACTATCATTTTCATCGGATGAAATCTTCTACTTCCTAATGGTGCTTCACTTAGTATTTCACTCTTGTATTGTATAAATTAATTTTAATAAATGTTATTATGAAAATAAAAATTAAATATAATACAATACACTTTAATTAATAGATATGACCAAAAATTAGAAATTTAGATTAAGGATATTTTTAATTGACAAAATAAAATGTAACAATCCAAAAATTTTTTAACGTTTTTATAACTCCTTTTATAAAATAAGTTATTAATTATTATTATTTAAATAATCACATTTCAATAAATGATACCTCATTATTATTTATTATTATTATTTAAATTTATTTCTAGACCTTTCACTTAACCACCATACATTTTTATTTAATTTATATAATTAATTTTAGACCTTTGATTTACTAGAATTTCACTTTAAAAAGGGATCTTCACTTAATTTTAACACACCAATCATTTCTTCTTCTATTCTTGTTCTTCAAACTAGTCTTCTCCTTTTGTCTCGATTTCTCGAATATAGTTTTTCAAGCGAGTTCAAAAGTTAAAGTGGGAATCTATGTGTGGTACGTTCAAGTTTATCCTTCTTATGCTTTTATGCAGGTACCTACATTTTAGCCGACAGGCTAATCATGATATAAGCCGTCAGGCTGCCTATGTGTTCTATATAGTCGAAAGACTACCTACGCGGACTTGTTATAATTGTATAGTTTGGATAAACATTTCCACCACTGAGCCAATAACGTTCACCCCAAAGTTATTACCATTTTTCAGGTTAAATGTTAGACGATGGTCTAGTTGCGGATGATGGACGAGGAATTTGAATAAAATGTTTATTTTCCTTTTATGTTATTTGAAAAGAAAATAGTTTATTTTGTAAGTTTATTTTAAATAAAAGTGACGTGCCCATTTTATGAAATTATTATCCATTATTTTACTTCTATGAAAATTAGGGCATTACAGTTTGGAATCAAAGCGGGTTTACGTTTCAATAGACTCTGCTGAAATAAATATTTTTAAAAAAATCATCATCTTGTCGGCCGCATCGCGTCAAGTAAAGGTAAATTTCAAGGATGAAATTATTTTAAGTGGTGGAGAATGTAACAACACAAAACTTTTTAACATTTTTGTAACTCCTTTTATAAAATAAATTATTAATCATTATTATTTAAATAATCACATTTCAATAAATGATACCTCATTATTATTATTATTATTATTATTATTATTAAAATTTATTTCTAGACCTTTCACTTAACTACCATAAATTTTTATTTAATTTATATAATTAATTTTAGACCTTTGATTTCCTAGAATTTCACTTTAAAAAGGGGTCTTGTTGGTCCCGGTTTTTCAGAGTATAAGCGTTATGCAACGGAAATAATTAAGTTAACGTTTTCTTGCACTCTGGTTACTCAACTG
>JAPKLW010009692.1:0-11985 GCA_026898455.1 Plectranthus barbatus | reverse complement strand
AAATTGTTTGTCTAGAAATCCCAACAACCGTACCCATGTACCTCCGAGAACTAGCAAGCTACACTCGTAGACGTTTACTAGAACGAGAGATACACTTACAGCCTAGGACCGCTCTGTGGAGGTCTATTGATTTTAATTAAAAAATCTGCTAAGTATTTTTCTTTTAAAAGGTTTCTTTATGCGCACACATAATTTCCTTTTGTCATTATATTTTCCAAATTTTTGCATGTATTTAAACAAGCCCAAAAATTCCAAAAATATAATCCAACAAAAGAAATTAATCACATAAGCATGCTTGGAAAGCTGTAAATAATAAAAGCAGTAAAACATGCTTTTCCTATTATCTACACATGCTTAATAGCGCACATAAATAAATCACATATCATGCGAGGACAATTAAAGCAAACAAAAATTCCTCGTGGCCCCAAAAATAAATAGAAAATAAAATCTATCTATTACAATTTGAATTTTGAATTTAATGGATAAATTCAAATCTTCTCAAATCTTCAAGGGCCTCCAAATCTTGATACACCAAATATTTTGGATTTTTAGCCTTTGTGATCTGATGATTTGCCCTAACCCTAATGCAAACCTAGGGTTTACACAGGATTGCACAAACCACCAAAAACACAAGCCATCGCGACGGGACAGCAGCAGACGATGACGACCGAAGCCGCCGCCGCCGGCCAGGCACCGCCGCGCGCGCTGGCTGCCGAGCCGCGTGCGCCCACGCACGCACCCCCGCAACGCACCCGCGATGCCTCGCGCGCGCAGGCCGCGCGAGCCTGCGTGCCGCGCCGCCGTCGGCTCCGTCTTCGTTCTTCGTCCTCGACCCGTCCAATTACAGAATTTGAAAAATTATAGAAACTATTCTATTACAATTTTCAAATCTATTCTAATCATGGATTTTCTCATGATTTTACAAAATAATTCAGCCCTACACGGATAAACCACCGCGGGCTGAATCAAGGGGTTGCCACGAGGAACAAAAACCAACATCCACAATAATAAATTCATACATGCATAATATCAAATTTAATTATGAACAACTGAGCCATAAATCTGATAATCTGGCTCTGATACCAATTGTAAGGTTTTTACGTGAACCGAATCACCAAAACCAAACTGAACCGGATCGATCTATGGATATTGCCCATAATTAATTTCTCAAAACCCTAGCATGCTCCTATGAATTTAATACGAAGAATTGTGGATCGAGAGATTTACCGAAACTCCGTAGTGTCTGTACCGATCTTTTGCGTTTGAATTCCAAACTTTAATTCAACCACGCAATTCGAATTGTCTGCGGAAACAGAAATTAGCAATCTAATTTTAAAACAAATTTGAAATAAAGAAATAGAGAAAGAAGAAGTTATGTTCTCCAGATCAGGTCTTCAGATCTGTGTCCCGGTGCTGTTCAGATCTACTACTGGTGAGGACTCCGTAGATCTGTGGCTTGAGCAGGACCAGAATTCGAAAATTCTCCTCCTTTCCCTTCTCAAAAACGGCGCCCCCTCTCTCTCTTAGGTTTAGGGTTTTTCAACTGTGTTATGACTTATGAGAGAGAGCTGTCTATTTATAGACCAAGGGTTGGAAGCCCTAATGGGCCATTTTGGGCTCAATTCAGCACACTTGTTGGGCCAGACCTGGGACCTAATGCTAATAATAAAGTGAGCCTATAAATTAATTAATTCCCATGCCCACAACCCAGGACACAATTAATTAATTAATATTAATTCTTTTTCACCACAGAATTAATACTGACCTACCCCTTTATTACCACGTTATGAGAATTGGTTGCATTAATTGAGAATCCCCATATTTAAGGTTACCGGACATCCATTAATTAATCAGAGCCTCTGACAAGCTCTAACTACAATTAATTAATATCTTATAATTCCTGAGTAGTACCACTCAAACCTTATCACTCGTGCCTGAACTTAATCAGCCTGCAGGACTTTGGCACGATGAATGTTATTGAGCTCCTCAGGGAATGTCCCCATCCTATTACTAGGATATG
Organism: Plectranthus barbatus; assembly: GCA_026898455.1. Taxonomy (NCBI): domain Eukaryota; kingdom Viridiplantae; phylum Streptophyta; class Magnoliopsida; order Lamiales; family Lamiaceae; genus Plectranthus; species Plectranthus barbatus. Next base: position 9,965 of record JAPKLW010009692.1, on the reverse strand, counting down.
GTTACCTAAGTTCAGTCTCAGGCGGTACTACACGAACTGCTGTTACCCAAGATGCGGATATACGAGCACGTTACTCAGGCTCTCCACCATGGCAAGTCAAAGCAACAGTCAACCCGTGCAAACCCCTGAACCTTCGTTAGGGTTTGGACTCAATCAATATAACGAGATCTTTTATTCGCTGATGTCAGACAGACGAATATATCTCACTGCGGTCCATCAATACGCCACCTCTGCGTACCAGCATGTCAAGTAACCAAGACAGACTACTTATTCCGACAATGCCGCAGCCATCCGGACAGACGCATCCTCATACGCTATCTCGGTTGTGATCAAGGTTTATGTCTCACTAGGTCAAGTGATCATACTGTCTTCTGCGATCTACAACACGCCATATGATCGTCCCTATCGGTGAGACAAGAGGATACCATTGTTCATACATGTACGATTGTTAACAGATAGGAGAAATAAACCGTTGTATACTCATTGTAATAAATGCTTTCAGTATACAAAACCCATCACCTTCGACACACACAATCTTCCGTCGTACATTATGGCATTATCGGAAGTTTCCTGAAAGGTTGCGACTTTCTTCTCACTAATCTGAAGTCGTATCTTCTCCAAACCTTCATCTTTTCTTTGTGCTTCCACAATTTTTGTCCTTAAATCAGGACTTGCCAATAAAGCTGTTGTTCTCGTACTCACCGTCTCTGGTGGTGTGACAACTTCAAGATTTGACTTTTTAAAATCTTTGATCAATTCGTCCTTTTGCGTTATCACAGCACAAGCTTTGGCTGGAGACTTTCTGCTCAACGCATCAGCTACTGAATTAGCTTTTCCTGGATGATAATTAATGATCAAGTCATAGTACTTCACTAGTTCTAACCATCTTCTTTGCCTCATATTCAGATCTTTTTGCTCAAAGAAATATTTGAGGCTCTTGTGGTCAGTGAAGATCGCACATCTAGCTCCATAGATATGATGTCTCCAAATCTTCAGTGCATGCACAATGGCTGCTAGTTCTAGGTCATGGGTTGGGTAGTTCAATTCATGCGTCCTCAATTGACGTGATGCATATGCAATCACTTTGCCTTCTTGCGTCAATACACAACCTAGACCATTCATGGAGGCATCAGTATACAGCTCATAGTCTTTATCTGCTTCTGGTACTGCCAAGACTGGAGCAGTGGTTAAGAGTTCTTTCAAGGGTTGGAAACTCACTTCGCACTCTTCAGTCCAAGTATACTTAATTCCTTTCCTCAAAAGTTGCGTCATTGGTCTGGCAATTTTGGAAAATCCCTCAATAAATCTGTGATAATATCTTGCCAGTCCAAGAAAACTTCGAACTTCGTTCGGGGTTTTAGGAGCTTCCCACTCTTTTACAGCTTGTATCTTCGCTGGGTCCACTTTAATTCCTTGAGCGGATACTATGTGTCCTAGAAACATCACTTCCTTCAACCAAAATTCACATTTGCTGAATTTAGCGTACAGTCTCTCCTTTCACAGGGTTCTCAAGACTGTTCTCAAATGTTCTCGATGTTCCTCTTCACTCTTCGAGTAGACAAGGATGTCGTCTATGAAGACTAGGACACAATTATCTAGATATGGATGAAACACACGATTCATAAGATCCATGAATACTGCTGGTGCATTTGTCAATCCAAAAGGCATCACTACAAACTCATAGTGGCCATATCTTGATCTGAATGCGGTCTTAGGAATATCCGTTGAACGGATCTTGAGTTGATGGTATCCGGACCTGAGGTCAATATTTGAAAAGACCTTTGCTCCCTTAAGTTGATCAAAGAGATCGTCGATTCTTGGGAGTGGATACTTATTCTTTAAAGTGAGTTTTTTCAACTCGCGGTAATCAATGCACATGCGCATAGACCCATCTTTCTTCTTCACAAAAAGTACAGGTGCTCCCCAAGGCGATGCACTGGGTCGGATGAATCCCAAATCTAGCAATTCTTGCAATTGCACCTTCAACTCTTGCAGTTCCTTGGGGGCCATTCTATACGGAGCTTTTGAAATAGGAGCTGCACCTGGTTCAAGATCAATAACAAATTCTAATTGCCTATCTGGCGGCAATCCAGGTAGCTCATCGGGAAAAACATCTTCAAATTCCCTGACGACATCTACATCCTTGACAGTAATGTCCTTCTTGGCATCCTCATTGAGATACACATGGAAAGCTTGACTATCCTTTATACTGGCTAATCGGTATGCTTGTATGGCAGAAATTAGGGGAATCCTTGTTCCTTTCCGAATGCAAGTACACTGGTTCTCTCCCAGCTTGTTCAAAAGACACAATCCTATCCTTGCATCGGATGGTGACATGGTTTTCTTCCAACCAGTCCATTTCTAGAATTACGTCCACATCTTTCATTTGTAGGACGTTCAAACCGTTGGCTCTTAATATGCATGTTCCAAAAGAGATTTCTAGGGCCGGGCAGACAAAGTTTGAGAGAGTTGATCCACCGGTCGGAGTGATTATACACAATTCGTTCTTAGTTCTCTCGGTATTAAGCCCTAGGTTCTGGATACAATCTTCAGATATGAATGAATGTGATGCGCCAGTATCGAAAAGCACAATGATCGGTGACTGGTTTACTAGTCCCATACCTGTCAGGTTTCCCTGATCTTTCTTCTCCTTCGGCTGTTCAAAAGCGTAGGCTCTTCCTTGACGTGCTGGCTGCTGAGCTGGCTGATGTTGATTTTGCTGCTGCGGCGGCTGCTGTTGCGGTTGTGGCTGTTGAGGCACTTGCTGAATCGGCCTGGCTTGAATAGCACCGTTGCGGTTGTTCTTGGGTTTCTGCTGGCCTTGCAGTGCTCGTAGTTGAGTATTGCCTTGGTTGCCTTGGCGCTGATTCCGGAAATCTTGGCGATTGTTGCCCTGGCGACACTGTGACGAATACTGTCCCATCTTCCCACAGTTGTAGCAGTTAGCACGAAGTGCAGCGCATTCCCCCGGGTGGTCTCTTCCACAGCAGTTGCAGCGTTTGACAACAAAGTTCCCTTGACGATTGTTCCCTTGATTCTGAAAGTTCCTCTAATTATCAGTTTGATTGTTGCAAAAATTCTGGTTGCCTTGCCAGTTTCTCCTCTGTCCGGTTGCCGGGGTCTGTGGAACATCATCCTACTTTCTTTTCGTCCCTAATCCAGTGGGTTGCTCGGGTTTGTTGGCCAAGAGAGCAGCTCGCAGTCCATTCTTCAGCGTTACTTCGATGTTCAAGGCTCGCTGCAGTGCGTCGGTATAATCTAGCCCAGTTAAGCAAGCTAGAGAGGCTTGAATGTCTGTTTTTAGTCCAGACATGAATTGAAGCGCCTTCTTCTGCTCGGTGTTCACCGCGTCCGGAGCATACTTTGACAGGCTATTGAACATCCGGTCATATTCTGTTACAGACATTTCTCCTTGCACAAGGCGGTGAAATTCTGCTTGTTTCTGGACTCGGTACGTCAGAGGGATGTACTTGGTGTAGAATTCCACCTTAAATTGATCCCAAGTTAGGGCATCTTCTTGCTCAGGAGTGAGCGTCTTCATATGAGTATCCCACCAATGTTCGGCTTCGTCAGTCAGTTGGAAAGAAATGCACTGGACTTTCTCTCGGTCAGTGCAATCAAGTATCCTGAAGATCCTTTCCATGGACTTTATCCATGTTTCAGCTTTAGGCGGATCTTCGGTTCCGTCTAGCAGCGGCGAATTCTGTCGGGTAAAGATCTCCCCAATTCTCCTAGGCTCGGCGAGAGGTGGTTGCATTTCCTCGTTATAGTGCTCCCAATTTTGTTCTGGATGGGGTCTTTCGCCTTGGTTTGGATTTGGTCCCTCTGGGTTCACTTGAGGTTGGCCTCTTCCCCGGCCTCGGCCTCGTCCTCGGCCTCTTGCAGGGGCTTCTCTAGGCGGCATCCTGCAAAGTAAATAGTAGTTAAAAGGGTATTCAGGACCCTAAATACGCACAATGCGTATCGAAAAATCCTTATGAGGATTGCACAATTACAACACTTGAATAGAGTAGGTTATCCCACAACTATGGTTAGCATATTATAAGGGACAATACTCCCTTTTGTTTTATGCAATGGCAATGATTATAACTACCACTTTGTTATTCTAGTTAAGAGTAAAAATCAATCAGTAAGCAAAGCTTAATCACAACACTGATAAATACATCCGAAGGCCTGGAAGGTGGCCGGGTAGATTTTCATTAAATTTTTAGGGTTGCCGCGTTGGAAAATGGCTTCCCTAGCTACCATAATTACAACATTCATCTTCTCCCGTGGGAGGCATCCTACTTACGATTACATTGATTACATCAGAATAATTAGAAACGGGCCCAACAAGGTACCCTACAATCACACATCCTACAGTTACAACTGTTAGTTATCACATATATGCATCTAATAGTCCAGGCAAGGCTGGAAGTCAATAGTCATCGTCTGATGAGTCGAACATGCCGACGTCGGAGCAGTCGATGATCTCAGGGGAGGTAGGAATTTCCTTGGGGTCTTCTTCTATGTCCTCGTCGACGTTCCAGGGCTCGTCACCCCATTCTTGTTACCACTGTTCCGGCCAGTTATCTGCTACCCATACAAAAGGCATCGGGGCAGCTCCTTCCTGTTGAGGTATTTCGAGAAGGGCTTCTCCTTCTTCCTCCCGTTCTTCCTCCCGTTCTTCCTCTTCCACCTCTTCCTCTTCTTCTTCCTCGTCTTCATCCTCTTCTTCCTCCTCGTCCTCAGTTTCGTCGGACTCTTCTTCATCTCCCTCGGGATCGAGGTATTGGTCTCCAAGTCTGTCCCGCATTTCCTGTCTCCACGCAGCCGGTATCGGGCGATCCAAATTGGGATTCTGAGAATCATCAGAGTCATCCTCATCGGGATAGGCGGGATAGTGGATGGCGTCTAATTCCTCATCACTCGGTCAAAGTGATGGATTCTCTTCAGGATCCTCTTCTGAGTCAGTCTCGCTTTCTCCTCCAGATATCGGTATTGGGGCTCGTGAAGATCCGGCTTCGTGATCATGTGCTCGTGGGCTAGGAGGAGGGCTTCTGAATGATGCCTTCTGTGCACGGATAAGGGCTATGAACCCTTCCAGATCAGATTCGTCAGCAGGGGAGTCATCGAGGAAGTCTCGGTAGTTAGCTTGCGCCCAAGATTGCCAGTGAGGCGGCAGCAGTTCCACCAAGCCGCAGAGTCCTTTAGTACGGGTTACTCCATGAGGGTGTGCATCTGCCCAACACTTGTAGAAGTTAGTGAGAAATCGGTTCAGAGAGTTGCCACGGCATATTTTGTAGCTTCGAAAGTAGCTAACACGACGCTCTCCTGAGGCGTTGCGTGGCAGAGGTTTGCGACGAGTAAAGAAAGACTTGGCTATCTGCGAGTAGGTAAAGTCAAAGGAGTCAATAGGTTAGGCAAAAATATAAATAATAGATTGCGCAAATTAAAAGGTTAGCGTAGCAAAAGTAACGCGATTATAAAGGTAGTACTTCTATGTTCGGCTACGGCGCATAAGAATCTTATCTTAGTACATGCTTGATCTAAGTCTCTCGCGAAGGTAACTAACACATGCTCCCTAAAAGCATCTAAATTCTCTAATAAGGCCTTTATAAAGCATTCGTAATGCATATGGGAAAACTTTCATGAAAATGCAACAATTTATGCACTAAAAACCTTTGATAATTAGAATGCAACTATTTATGCATTGGAACTCTTCATGAACTTTGATAAAAGAGATGCAACAATGTATGCATAAAAACTTTCATATTTCAAAAGAAGGCTTGCGCCTTAAATTTTAATGCAATAATTTAGGCAAGATTCTTTTTCTTGATGCGGCGCCGAGTACGAGTGCAGGAGCTGGAGCTGGTAAGGTCATTTCTGACTTATTTAGTAGGTGGAGGCCTCGAAACAAGGAGGACCTCGGTTCAGAGCGAAAAGAAAAATTTTCAAACCTGGCTCTGATACCACTTTGTCACGCCCCGATTTGTAAACAAGACTTAAATAAGAGAATTGAGGCACATCGGGAACGAGACTTGCACTTGGGATATCAATCAATAAGAAGAACTCAAGCAAATAAGAAAGAAATCATCACACTTATCCCAAGTTAAGCAAAAGATAGTAAAGGGGTGCCTCCTCAAGAAGGGATCGTAGCTTCTTGAGTAAATCAAATATCAGAGTTTATAGTATATTATCAAAAGGCTAACAAAAGATGAAGAGTTTCAGCAGTGGAAAGTTATCAATGAAGTATGTATATGAAGATACATACTTCAGCATCTAACTATTACAAAAAGAATCTTCAGCTCCACTTCGATTGCTGCCTCGTACTCTTGTTCCAAAAGCTTCTTTTAACCTGCGCATTTAGAAATAATGCGAGGGGCTAAGTACAAATTGTACTTAGTGAACACATGCCCGAAAATATACATACATATAAGTTTGTCATGCCTTTTTAATCGGGTCACACATGGGGTTTTAAGTTTGAAATCCACCCATTGCACCAAAACATTTCATGATTGAGCATGCTCCTTTTTACTTTGTTAAACTATCTGCAAATGATTATGTGACTGGGAGGTGGCCACCTATCACAGTCACGATGCTAGTCCGAGTAGGGCATGACCCCTAACATGTCAGCATCATAGTGAACTAACCCATGGTATCTCTTTCACTACCTGGGTAAGATCGATAAGACTCGCATTACGCAGAGTCAACATCCACGTTGAATACGTTTGATGTTCTTCTTTGAGTGGGGTTCCCCCACTGAGAGGACAGATAGCAAACACAAAACAGTAGGCAATGACAAAGCAGTTTAAAACAAAACATTTCATTTCATGCTTGATATGTTTTGAAAAGAAAACATCATTTTCATATTTTTAATTTGGCCCACTATATAGGGGTAAAAGAAAGCCCACCTTGAGTAGGTCCGGTTACGTGATTGGTTGTTCTAGCAATTGATCTTCTCCTTCCCCTTTCCTATGACATAAGGAATACGAGTAAATCCTCAAGGGATAATAGATTATTTGAAATCTAGCTCATTAAATAGTTCTAGACTCTTAATCGATCTTGAACTTCTCAATTTGAGCCATCGGATAAGGATATGTGAGAATGACTTTGGCTGTTTTTAGTTTGACGAACAAGATAGTCAAACGTTACTTCAGTAGCTCGTGGTTCAACATCGAGCATTAATTCAAGGAACATGAATAATAATTCAATTTGATTGATCAAAACAAATGACTTCGTCAAGTGACTATGCACTTTCAAGAGTTTAAGATTGAAAGAAGTTTCATTGTGAATCATCGTACATTGCTTGAGAGTATAAGAACTCATCAAGTTGTTTCAACAAAATAATCGAGGAGATTATTGATCTTAGATGAAGATCAAATTAAGATTTCAGAAGTTAAGGTTTAACAAGTTTGATTTAACAATAAGCTTCAAGGAAGTTCGAGTTACTAGAGTTCGGTCAAGCAAATCAAGTTGATTTGAACTGAATGGATTCTCGGAGAGGTTATAAGAGATAACATCTCTTTGTCGATTGATACAAGGAATATCAAACGAAATCAATTTGGATTTGAATTAATTGAATGAAGGATTTAGAATTTAAGGAAATGTCATTGGAGTTGATTGGTATGAAGGGTATCGGAGGGTATGAAAGATAAATCGAATCGGTCGAAGAAAGAACAAAATGTGGGAAATTTCACTCTATCTCGACCGAGATGGAGTGCATCTCGACCGAGATGGATGCATCAACCGAAATGAAGTGTATCTCGACCGATATGAGTATATCGACCGAGATGAGGTGCATCTCGACCGATATGAGCATATCGACCGAGATGAAACACATATCGACCAAAATGAATGGGAATTGGCCGTCTCGACCGGGATGAAGTCCATCTCGACCGATATAGCCATATCAACCGAGGTGGCCTTCATTTCGCCCGATATAGTCATTTCGACCGAAATGGAGTCTATATCGGCCGAAACAGAGGCTGCATGCCTTTCGGCGGAAATTCTTGTTTTTGGCTCAAACGGTTATCCGGGCTCGTCCAATCGATTTCTAACAACACCAAATGGTTTTCTAACAAGTCTAACGAGTCTAGACATGATTTAAACCATCAAAACATGTTGGGATCGAGATTTAACCGCAATATTACCATATTGGACAAATATACCAAAAATGCTCCAAAATCAACACAAATCGATTCCTAGGTCGATATATCGTCTCTAGGCTCATAATATAACATGCTAAACATGCATACGTACTCATAAACTCAATATCAAGCCTAGATCACGACATTTATAAACTAGGGCATAAACCATAACACGCTTAAATCGATAAAATAGCTAGAGAGAAGTTCGATCTATACCTCTAAGACGTTCGTTGAGCTTCGTGGGCTTGATCAACACTCTATTTACTCGATTTTAACTTCTAACATGGAGAAATGAAAGAAAGAGTGTTGGAAATGGAAAGAATGAGGTAAGAGGAGTCCAAAAATGTATAGTTTACCTCAAGAAACACCTCGCCGGAGCTCGCCGGAGAGTCGCCGGAATTTCTTTGGAGAGAATTTTGAGAGAAAGGGTGAAAGTAAAACTTATGATATAAGCCTTCTATTTATAGAAGGGAGGCGAGGGTAATTTCGGAATTACCGAAAGTAAAAAAGGTTAAAGTGGTTGTCATTCGCTTGTCACATCGCTCACTTTAAGTCTTTAACATCTCTTCACATCAACTCCACATCTCTTCGCGTCATTGCACGGGAGACCGTTATATTTCGTCTACCCGCGAATATTTATCGATCGATATTATCCCAATATGAAAATGTCGGGTCATCAAATAAATTATCGACGTTACTTATTAATTTAATATTTACTTATTCTTCTTGAAATAAGATTGGCAATTAAATAAACGCCCAAAATGATAAATTTCCAAATCAAATTGATCGCATAGCTTCGAATGAAATTCGATGACAAAATATAAATTTCAGAAATTCGATAAATACATTTAAAATTTACGAGGGGCGTTACACCTTCACAGTCTGCTTGGTCATGTACAGCTTTCTATGTTAATAAACACTCTGAAATAGAAAGAGGGAAACCAAGATTGGTAATAAATTATAAACCTTTAAATAAAGTTTTCAAATGGATTAGACATTCAATTCCTAATAAAAAGGATCTACTTGATCGATTATATGATAGTATTATATTTTCCAAATTTGACTTAAAGTCAGGATATTGGCAAATACAGGTTGATAAAAATGACAGATATAAAACTATTTTTAATGTACCTGTAGGTCATTATGAGTGGAATGTTATGCCTTATGGTCTGAAGAATGCACCTTCTGAATTTCAGAAAATCATGAATGATATCTTTACTCCTTATAGTGAGTTTATTATAGTTTATATAGATGACATATTAATATTCTCAAAAAATATTGAAATGCATTTTAAGCATTTAGAAATTTTTAAGAAACTTATTATTCAAAATGGTTTAGTAATATCAAAACCAAAAATGGTTTTATTTAAGACTACAATTAAATTTCTTGGTCATTATATTGAAAAAGTAAATGTAATTCCTATTAACAGGAGTATTGAATTTGCAGATAAATTCCCTGATGAAATTACTGATAAAACCCAACTTCAAAGATTTTTAGGAAGTCTTAATTATATTGCTCCATATTTTAAAGACTTGGCAAAGTATACAACAATCTTATATGATAGGCTAAAGAAACAGCCTAAACCTTGGTCTAAAGATCATACTAACACTGTAAAAATAATTAAAGAAAAAGTAAAAGCTCTTCCTTGCCTTATGTTAAGTAATCCTAATTGGAAGAAAATTATGAAACAGATGCTTCTAACATAGGATATGGTGGTATTCTAACCCAAGTAAATCCAGAAACTAAACAAAACTATTTGGTTAGATTTTATTTTGGGAAATGGAATAATGCACAAAAAAATTATGCTACTACAGCTAAAGAGGTACTTGCAATAGT
>JAPKLW010009691.1:0-11987 GCA_026898455.1 Plectranthus barbatus | reverse complement strand
CCCCCCCCCCCCCCCCAATTCGGATTCGATCATTTAGTGTTCATTTGATGTTTCATTGTCTTAATTATTAATTTTAATAACTTTTTTTATAAAAACAAAAATTAAGTATATTAGACAAATAAAGTATTGTGAAATTAATTTTCAAGAAAAAAAAAAAAAAATTTATAATAACATAAATTAAGGTTATGAGTTAATTATTTTTAATAATTAAGTATATTAGACAAATTAACTATATTAGACAAATAAAGTATTGTGTAATTAAATTTTAAGAAAAAAAATTAAAATTTTATAATAACATAAATTAAGGTTATGAGTTAATTATTTTTAATAATCAAGTTTTAGTTAAATATTAAAATTTATTATTAATAAAATATTATATACTTTAATTGCGTGGTGTTAGGAAATTTGTTAGAATTGTACTTAGGTTATATTGTTTTGCTAGGTCAAAGTATGTAAAAGTCAGCATGGATTTCATAGTCCTGATCCCAGTTCAAAGCGAGAAAGAGAATCATTTGAGGAACGTACTGACAAGTACAGACTTTAAGCAATGGTGATTCCTTAGAGTCTGCAAACACAAAACTTCAAGTTTCGATACCTAGGACAGTCAGTCCAAAATTCCTCAAACTGAAGAGAATGCCGTTTTGACACAAAGATGAACAATCACTGTCATCTGATAGCGTGTTTTGCAACACGTTATTCTGTAAGTGTATAGACCACTGTAGATGGCAAGTAATAATTTATATCGAACACAAGGATTGCAGGCTCGAAATATAACCAAGCACTATAGTATAGATATTTTACTACTATCTAGAGACTTTGATAAAAAAAAAGGGTTTATGCAACTTTTGAAAGTAAATAATTGAAAGGGAAATAAAAGGTTGACTTTGAAAATATGGAGAAGACAAAATTCCAGCGTATTTCACTATGATAAATAATTATGTAAAATATTTATTCAAATCAATTCCAATTTAATTTCCAAACACATGGTTTAATCACAATTATGTTATCAGGTGATTCTCTCGAATTCTAAACCATAACGTGGAAATAAAATCTTAATGACTCCTCTCGTATGCGCAGAAAGAATTTTACTCTTAATAAAAATCTCAGATTTCAAAACTCTTCAATAATTCAAATTCCTCTCAGACATTCAAATTATCAAATCTAAGTATCCTTTAAACCTATTGATAAATCTAGACTTCTTAATTCAAGAAATATCAATTAATTTACCATCAATGACCAATATCAAGCAAATAATCAAAAACCCAGGAAATCAGAATGCAAATGGAAAAGAAAAATTGAATTTAAATAAACATATGCATAAAATTCATCAAAGTTCAAACCCTAGAATCCAATATGGATTTAGCCAGACATGCTAAATTCCATCAACAGAGAAGAAGAAAAATACAAAGAGAATGAAAACATAGAATCAAGGAACCATAGTCTTCCATCTCGAATCTTCAATCTTCGTTCTTCAAATTCTATTGCATTCTTTCAATTTTTCAATTCTAAAAACTCTAAAAATAATGAGAATGTAATGTTTTTCAACCTTGGAAGCCTCTATTTATACGTATCTTCCCCAAATCCAAAAAGATATGGGATTCACATCAATTTTCGGCCTTTTAAATCCGTTCGGCAACCCATAAAGCAGGAATGGAGACCGCCATTTTTGTACGCGGGTCGCCATTTCTGTGCCGTGGGAAAATGGGAGAATTACGAAATCGGTGATCCAATTGCAAAATTGGCGACCGCCGTTTTTTGTGTTTTGGGTCGTCGTTCTTGTCACGAACGGAAATTATAGTTTTTCGTTGATCTTTTCTCACTTCTTTCTGTTCCCGATGCAAACAAACACCGATTGGCACCATAGCACTCAATCATATCCTGTAAACAATTCGATTGTGCGTGAATCCTGCATAAACAACTCAAAACCAAACCAAACGTAATATTTCCTAAGAGAATATATATTAAGCACAAAAATATCACTGAACGATCCAATCCAAGGCAAATAGTTAGCAGATTCACAGCAGTAAACGCACAAATTGAGTGTTTATCATCATCGTCAGAAAAACGGAGTAGGTGCAGAATATCTAGAAAAAAACCACCTACCCGCCGATAGCCACAGTCAAAGGAGACTTCCAATTGGATATCATCCAACATGTCTCTAACGAACATTTATTGCAAACCTTCAACCTCACGTGTATAAATACTGGAGATTTCAACAGAAGAAGGTTACGGGTTATTACTGAACTTACAAGAATTGAAACATAACGAATGCAAACCAAGCTTACACAATCGCTCGAGGCTCTTGAAGCTTACCGTCTGTCACTTCTGTGAACAAGAGACTCAGAACTCTTGTTCTTGAGTTATCTCTTGGTAATCTTTCTCTTCAAGAAAGATTACAACAGTCAAGTACGTCTTGTACTCTGACTCTTACGGGCAATCTAATGTCGTGCTGATACTTTCGGGGAGCTTTAAACACCTCATTCTAGCGATGAGGAGGTTGTGTGGTGTGCCCACACTACAAGGAGCTACGAAGTGAAGGACGAGCAAAGGACCAGACGAGTGAGCTTGTGGACTGAAGGACGAGACATTCTTCAGCAACCGATAGATCGTAGGAGCACCTTGTAACTCCAACACTTAGTGGATTTTCAGACTTGTGTCTGAAGAGTAGAGGTAGGACCTTTGGAGTCTGAATCACTATAACATTTTGTGTTATTTACTGCTTTCATACTTGTTGTCTGTTTACTTATCTTAAAAACTCAACACTCAAGTGTTGTAGTATATATAGAATATTGACACTAATCATACTTGACAATTAAGTGCAAGTTTACCTAATCAAATAAATATTTATTTTTGTTGTGCATTTAAGTTTACCCTGATAAAACCGGACCAACAAGTGAAATGAAATATAGGATTGAACTTCTGAATAATCTACTCTATAATAAATTAAGATTATAAAAAATATTAAATAAAATTAATAATAAAATAATTCACACACCCTCCTAAGTACTATAACGGTATATGAATTTTTTAGTTGATTAGTATATGCCCATTGCCCGATGACAAATAATTTATAAGAAATGTGAACGAAAATTTACGAGTTGAATGTTTTAAAGCTCAGATTTGATCTATTAAATACGTAAATTTCACTATATAAGTGAATAAATTTTTGGTAAGTCAAAAATGTGAGAAGTTTGCGAATAATTAAACTCATTTAGAGTCTTGATTGTGGAATTAAATCTGTTATTTGAATAGATAGAATACTGAGGATTAAAAGATTTCAAAATGGATAATCAATATTTTTTTACGGGATAAATATTAGAGGTTAAATAGATATCTAATTGAAAAAAAAACTAATAAGGGTTTGTTGGTTAGACTAATTTTAATTTTTAAATGGATATAATAAATATTCCCTCCGTTTCGATTATATAGTCCGAGTTACTATTTTAGGGTGTTTTAATTATATAGTCCAATTTTTATATTTAGTATTGTTTTTATAGGTCATTTACCATTACATCCTGAATAATTTCGGAAAATGAGAATATTAAATGTAATATTATAAAAATAAGAAGTTATTTAATGCTTTAAATAAAGGTAATGTTGGAAGTTTGTTTAAATATTAAATAATTATTGGCAAACTGGATTATATAATCGAAACGGAGGGAGTAGTACATTACATAAATCTCAAAACTAAATCCAAACAAAAATTGAAAAAAAAAAAAAAAAAAAAAAAACCAACTCGGCTTGGATGGGAGAGAGAATTTCCCGCTGGAAATTGAATTTAAAACGGCAGACTCCATCAACAGATAACAGACGCAATTCAATACTCATTTTTATTTCCGCTTTCTTCCCTCTCCAGCTTTCCTACTTTGATTTACGGCCTTCGGTTTTCCTTCAGGTTCGCCTATTCTTCTTTTTCAGTTTAGAATCGAGTTCTGATTACTTTTGATTTCTTCAAACAGAGGGGACGATCACCGTTGCTTTTTCGTTTTCCTTCGGAATAGAAACCCTCGTTTTTTGAATTTTGGGTACTCATTCAGCTGCTTGTTTTATTGATGTTTAACATTGATTCTTCATGCTTGTATGCTTTGCAATTCAATCTTGTATTTATTGTTTGAGTATCTACGGTCGATTCCATTAAATGTTAGCTTTCTTGAATCAAGATTGTTTGGGCGATATCTGCTCTTGTTTTCTGTGTGTGGTTGTGTAGCTGCATCCGTTCCTTATCATTGTGTGCTCAATTAGTAGTATTAATTACTAATTCTTGAATCTTGATGCTTATTAACTTATTGTTTGGCGCTTTAAATTAATGCCAGAAGTAGTCTAATTATGTAGGGCGAATTGCTCTGTTCTTGCAGGGCTCATAGCACACCCTAATTTGATAGAATCAGAATTCTGCACGAAACAAGATGGAGAGAATACCCTCACAAGAAGAAATATTCCAAATCTTGAAATCTCATGTATAAGGGAACGCATTCTCAAATTCAGCTGTCTTTATTTGTTTGTGCAAAATGTACAACTGTTTGATGCCATACTGTATTATTAGTGTTTGATTATGTAATTTCACAGATGCGTTTCTATATACATCTTTGCATGGAGCTAGCAATGAACAAAGCGCAAGCAGCGGATGTTCTTGCTTCGCAGTTCAACATTCCCCAGACCTTGACTCAGACAGGTAAACCAACGTGCTTAAGCCTTGGTGTTGGATAAACCATTTCATCTTAATTTAATTTGTGTTTATAGTTTGGGAGATGCTTGAAGAAGAAGAACACCCAGGGGCTTTTGGGTACTACAATGAAATGGTATGATTCGACTACTTGCTTTCTTGTAAGAAATAATGTGCAATTTCATGTTTCGAAACAGGCGGAATTGCAACAACAAAATATTACCAATTTTCTGTATCAACTGCGTGAGCACAATGGTGATGGCTCTTCTGTTGAGAAGCCTCTGCTGCGTTATTCTCCATTCTAATGGCCTTCTATTGTATTGTATTCACCATTGGAGTGGCTGGCTCTCATGTTTCAAGTAAGGCAGCTCTTTTACTACATGCACTTCTAGCTTGATGGGATTTGTTTTATACCAACAATGCTAATGCTGTAAACATTGGCTATATGTGCAGGAG
Source organism: Plectranthus barbatus (assembly GCA_026898455.1). NCBI lineage: Eukaryota > Viridiplantae > Streptophyta > Magnoliopsida > Lamiales > Lamiaceae > Plectranthus > Plectranthus barbatus. The sequence goes on along the minus strand of JAPKLW010009691.1, from coordinate 6,868 downwards.
CAAGTGGTGGGTGATTTGGAGTTTCTGAGGATGTCATGTTACAAAGATTTCTCTTTGAATTTCTGTATCACTGTTGTGTACAGCCATCTATCATTGCTTACTCTCCTTCTCATATAATAAGAGTCTCGTTACTTCTTTTCCCTTTACAATATTCATTCATTATTCCCCGCTTCACTTTGGTTACTTCTTTGACCCTGCACACCTCTTATTCATTTTTTTTTATAAAAAAAAATACTAATTCTTATTATATTTTACATTAATTGATAGTTCATATTCAATCATAATTTTTTGCAGGATCAAATATTTCCAAATTAGGATTTTTACACACACACATATATATATATATATATACATTAAAATTTTATTTTTTCAGATTTTTTGCACTTAACACTGACGACATCATGTATTGTTTATTTGATTAGTATTTTCCCTACGAATATATTATCAATGGCACATAATTTTCAAGAATATGAAAGAATTTTTTTTATTTTTTTTTTAGTTTTGATGTTGTAATTAGGTTTTACTGAAATTTAATTTTTATAATTGCAATTTTTAAAAATAATAATATTAATATTTAATTTCTATCGTCTCCCATTTTCATAATTTAACTCCTAGTGAAAGTTCATTGTAATCTGTATAGCTATGATGTTGTCCATTTTTACAAAAATGATCTAAAATTCACATTATTATATTCTAAATCCTAATGTTTGCCAATTTTCTAAATTAGAATTATGCTTTCAATTGTATAAATTTAAGTTTTTTACACAAAATTAAATAATGTGTTGGTATATTTATTTTTTATTTGATTAGTATATGCCAGTGACAAATAATTAATAAGAATGTGAAAGAAATGATTATTAATTGAGTTATGATGGTATCGATTATTTTATACTTTTATGTAATTTGAATGGTAAAAATTAATTATATGAATCAAAATTATCAACTACTGTTGACTATTTAAACTTTGGGTAAACACGGAATTTATACAAAATGTTTTTATTTCTCATAATTTTATCCAAAATTTTATCTGTTAGGGAATTTTATTTAAAAGAAATTTATGTTTGGGAATTTTATCAAATTTAATTGACATTAATTTTTTTTTAACGATAAATCACCCGTTAAATCCTACATAATGTCCATGTCACTTTTAACTAACGTTTACGTGGATTATTAATGAGTTGAACAGAACACTGAATTTAACGAGTGGTTCATCGTACAAAAATTTTGTTAGTTAAGTTGGATAAAATTCCCAAACAGAAAAATTATTTTGGATAAAATTCCCTAAGAAATAAAACTTTGGATAAAATCCCCAAACAAAAAAATATTTTGAATAAAATTTCCGAACAAATAAAATTTTGAATAAAATTTCTAGAAGAAAAAATATTTTGGATAAAATTCCATGTTTTCCCTTATATTTTTGTTGTGAATTGTAGTATTTGTTTAATATATCGAAATGTTTAACTATTATTTTAACTAAATATCAAAATTTATTTGCATAAGACTACTACTAATATAAAAAAAAATTATTATAATTTTTTATATTTAATTTGTTTAGGTTTAATTGATATATGTAGAAGCAAGCGAGGTTACACAAATGATTTTGGGTACTCATTCAGCTGCTTCTTTTATTTGTTTAGGTTTAACGTCGCTTCATCGTGCTTGTTTGTTTTACAATGTTTAGTTTAATTTCTTGAATCAAGATTCTTAATTATTTTCTGGGTGGTTGTGTAGCTGCATCTGTTCCCATTTGGCTACAAATTATTGAATCTTGGTGCTTATTTAATTTATTGTTTGGTAATGCCAGAAGTAGTAGTCATAATCCTTCTTCTTTAGAATTGACTATTGAGATTGTATACTCAATTTGGGTTTTACAGTTTCCTAGACATCCCATTTGTTCTTTAATTATATAAGCATGTTTTATTTTTTATATTCATTTTATTTATATTTTATCTTTTATTTTTATATCATATCATATATATAGTTTACCTTTCCTACGTATACATTCTAAATAATGAAATAGTATGATTAAATCATAAAATCAGTTTTATTTAATTTCTTTTTTCAATTGAGTTTAACTATTAGAAATTCATTTAATTAATTTGTTTAAATTGATCGACCCTTAAATATATTTTAATGCATTTCCATTAGCTAATAATATCCCAAAGTTTAGTTCCAATATTAATTAAAAACACCCTTGATAATTAATGAGGTTAAAAACTTGTTGAATCATATATTAAAATTAACGTGGTGGTGACGATTACATAGTGTGTGTTTATTTTCCGGCTAAGCTCGAATGAGGCCATTTCAGATTTTTTTTTTAAAATAATAAAATTGAAATGGGCTTCTAATTTCCCTAAAACCAAATGCGGATCCCAATTCAGAAATTAAAAAATCTAAAAACAAAAAAACCCTGAGTCGTTAAAATTCGATTATCCGGGGAATTAACTTCTCTCTCTCCTCATTTCTTTCTCCATCAAAATCAAAATTAAATTAACCTTTTTTATTATTATTTTGCTAATATTTATTTTTGGATTTAATTAACCAAATTTAGTTTTCGGATTTTAACGTGAAAGAAAACCAAGATTTTATTTTTTGAACTACTGATTCGAAAGTTAGCTTCATTTCGTTTTGGAATTGTAATTATGCTCAAGAAAATTCACATTGAAGTAGTTTCTTAACTGAAAAAAAAATAAATAAATAAACTGTTTAGGGGTTCACGAGGGTTAGACCATCTCCAACCCGCAACATGATTTTTCAGTCCAATTTTCCCGTCCAATTTTCCAGTTTTTTCATATTCATCTCCAACCCAAATAGAATATTCTATTTTGATTCCTTATATTATTCATTTAATTTTTCATTATCCATTTATTATATTATATATTTTGATATATACTAATGTTTATTTTTATATATTTTATTTTTTTTGTTAAATTTTATATAACTTAAATTAACATCAAATAAATATTTTTATAACAAATATAAATAAACTCACAGACAATAATTAATTTATTTAAAACAAACTAATATTCAAAATACAGAGTTTTCGGAATTTGAATATTCTTCCCACAAATGCTCAATCAAAGCATCACGAAGTGCCATATGAGCATTTTTGTCTTTAATTTTTCTAAATCGATTAAGAAATGATTGGAATTCATCGAGTTCTTCATTCACCATTTCAACATCTGGGATTACTGCTTCTCTTGCATCTTCAATAGGTACTTCAAGGTCGCGCTCATCTTCAATTATCATAGTATGCGTAATTATGCATGCATCCATTATGTCTTGCAAATTATCCTTCCTCCAAAAGCGGGTCGGATTTGCTACAATTGCAAATCGGCTTTGAAGAACTCCGAATGCTCGCTCAACATCTTTCCTGCAAGATTCTTGTTTCTTGGCAAAATATTATTTTTTTGCTGTGCGAGGTTGATGAGTAGTTTGCACAAATGCTGCCCATTTTGGATAAATTCCATTAGTCAGATAATAACCCATGTCATATTCTTTCCCCTGTATGACATAATGTGCAGGTGGAGCAATAACTCTAGCAAGATCACTAAAAAGATGAGACCTTTCCAACACATTAATATCATTGTTGGATCCTGGCATCCCAAAATATGCATGCCATATCAAAAGATCATAATCAGCAATAATTTCAAGGATTAATGTCGGTTTACCACTACGGCCTGAATATTGTCCAGCCCAAGCGGTTGGACAATTTTTCCATCTCCAGTGCATGCAATCTAGGCTTCCTAACATTCCTGGAAATCCACGCTTTTGACCAGTATAGAGTAATCTTTGAACATCATTATTGTTAGGAGTTCTTAAATAATGATCTGAAAATATTTGAACAATAGCACGACAAAACCTCTTCACACATTCAAGAGTAGTGGACTCACCAATATTGATATACTCATCAACTGCATCTGCTGGCATGACATATGCTAACACCCGAAAGGCAGCTGTGATTTTTTGAAGTGTAGACAAGCCCAATCTCCCAAGTGCATCATTTCGTTGCTCAAAATAGCCATCATGGTTTTTTACAGCTTCAACAATACGAAGAAATAAACTTTGAGACATTCGAAAATGTCTTCGAAATAATTCTTCATTGAAGGTTGGGTTTTCAGAAAAGTAGTCATTGAAGAGTCGTTGGGCAGCTCCTTCTCGATCACGATGAATTATTTTATGGCCATGGACTGAGCCTCCACGAACATTTGCCATATTCTTGTTGCTAAGAATTTCTCCCATAGCAAGATTATTTGTTTGAATTTGATGAAGTAACAACATTTCTTCATCACTCTCTGATGAAGATGTTGAATCATCAAAGAACATTGAATGAAAAATATTGGGATCCATTTTTTTATATTTGCAAGCTTATTGTGTGGTATATCATTGTAAAGAATACATCCATCTTATAGGGGGCATTGGATTCCTTGCATTGGATTCCTTTTGCTTTGATGCATGTGTAGGGATGCACTCTCCAACCAATGCATGTGCTTCGAAATTTGATTGGATTGTGTACTACTCAATGCATTGGATTCCACTTACATGCCACTCAATGCATTTCACTTTAATTATGCATATTGCAACCTACACACTACTCAATGCATTGATTCGAATTTTGACTGAATTCTTCACCACTCAATGCATTTATTCCATTCTAAGTGGTGCATTGGATTCCAACTTACACACCACTCAATTATGTTTTTTTAACTCTATAAATAAGTTGCATTCAAGGCTACAAAAAACATATCTTAGAAAAACCTATTTATCTTCTTTCTTAGTTTCTCTCAACTATCATCTCTCATGGCCAACCTTAGAAATCCCAATTACACAAATGACGAAGATAGACTTGTTTGCAGTGTGTACTTGGATATATCCGGAGATAGTGAAGTTGGGAACAATCAAACAAAAGATCAGTTTTGGACCCGTGTAGCAAATGCCTACAACCAATCCAAAACCCATCCCTCATGGTCCGACAGAACCTTTAGATCAGTCGAGACTCGCATACAAACGATCACGAAAGCCACAGCCAAGCTCAAAGGATGCATTGCACAAGTTGAAGAGTTAAATCCAAGTGGTGCATCTGAAATGGATATTGTAAGATATTTTTTTTCTTATTGATTGCGGTTTTATTTAGTTAAATAATTTTAAATATGTATTTATTATGCAGATGAGTAGGGCAAAAGAAATGATGATGATCGATCCACAATTCAAAAAAGGGTACAAATTTGAACATGTCTGGGATATTGCCAAAAACTTTCCCAAGTTCGATTGTCCATCGCAAAAATCAAGAGCCGGCAAAAGTTCATCCCAACCAACCCAATCAAGTATGTATGTGCCTGAATCTCCTCTATCACCTACTACAACTCCTTCATTTCCTCTTCACTTAAGTGACGACAATGGTAGTGGTTCTGGGTATCAACGCCCATTGGGTGTTAAGAAAACTAAATTGAAGAAAAAAAAGACGAACAAGTGTTGAATCTACTTGCTACATTACATGAATCAACACAAAAAATGCATGAACTCTTGAATGAAAAAGAAAGAAAGAAGGCAGAGCGTTTTGAGAAGAAGATCATTGAACAACAAAAGTTCAATACTAATTTTGAACGGGATTCAGAGCATAAATTGATGATGATGGGCATAAATTCAATTGAAGATCCTGTTTCACGTTTATATTTTGAGAATGAAAGAAAAAGGATTGCCCAAAAACAAGCTGCCTCTTCAGTCCCTCCTCATCATGACAATAATTTTAATTATCAAGATTATTTTCCAGATATTGGAGGATCTAATTCTGACACGGGATTAGGAGATTATTAATTTATAATTATTGCATTGTATTTTTAGTACTTGTTATTTTTAACTTTGTTTTTTTAGTACTTGTTGTGTTTAATCTAATGTATTTCATGTTTTAATGTAATGTAATGCAATGTATTTAATTTTATGTTTTAATCTAATGTATTTAAGTTTATCTTATTTTTAGTACTTGTTGGTTTTAATTATATTTTTAGTTGTTAAAATATTTATTAAATTAAAAACAAATTGAGATCAAATTGATACAATAACACTGAAAAAGAAAATTTAATACAATTAAAAAAATTAAAATTTAATACAATTTAAAAAAAAGAAGAAAATTTAACAAACTTAAAAAATTAACAACACAATTAAAAGAAAAACCCAGCCCAAAAGCCCAAAACCCATTAATTAAACTAATAAAATAATTAAAAAACCCCAAACCCTCCCCAAATCCCTATCCCGTCGCCTTTCCTGTCCCCAATTTCTGCCGGGCTTTTTCCCAGGATACTGTGTGCAGACAGGATTTTTCGCGTCCCTCCGTCCCGTCCCGACCCAGTGTTGGAGCTTCCACCCCCACGGTTTTCGTGGCTGACGGGATTTTCCCGTCAGCATTGGAGATGGACTAACATGAGACTTTGTCACTAATTAAATGGGATCCGAAAATCTAGATAAAAGCAAATCTAAAAACTTGACCCTCAAGATTTTATTTAAAAAAAAAACCAAAAAAAAAAACTTGACTCTTAAGATGGCTAATTGGAGATTGAGGCTCCTCATTAGGCAGTGTTGGTGTAGTGGAGTAAGTGGGACCTTCCTCCACCGGAGAAGATACCTTCTTAATCTTGCAGGGAGCTTGTTGCTTAGTCCTCATTGTGCAGTGCCTAACACAAACAAATAGAGAACATAATTCTTTATTTGTGCAAAGGTGATACACTAGTGTTCTAAACACTTATTTAACCTTTTAGATGAGTTTGCAGGACACATGCTAGTAACCAAATTCTTAAGAATCAACATGCTCAAATAGTGCAAAAGCTAAGGCACAAAAATCTGACACCTCCGGTATAACATCCACAACTCTTCT
>JAPKLW010009690.1:0-11988 GCA_026898455.1 Plectranthus barbatus | reverse complement strand
GATTACACCATGACCTCATTTTTCTCTCTTGATTGCTAACTTGTCCTTTTGAATCAAGTACGCTCATATCTCGTTTATCTCACTTGATCTCTTGAAAATGGACAAGTTGTTCTTGTTCCTTCTTTTCAGTATGCTTATTGGTGTTTGTGCCTAGATTTGACTTCTTTCAGATGAGCATGCTTATTCGAAGGCTATCATCAATCGAACTTTTGGATGTTAGTATGTTTTCTTGTTCAAGCATGCTTAGTAATGTTGATTCTTAGTAACTCATCTGATTGTTCCCTTTATTTCCAAGGAGTTGTATTATTCGTTCAAACTTTGTTGTTGAGATTCTTTCAAGATGATGTGGTTAATATTCCTTATTTCTTCTGAATTCGACGAGAAGCATACTCTTTTTATAAGTTATTGGCATGTCCATTTGCAAATGAATATGCGTTGCTACTATACTTCCTTATTACCTTTTGATCGCCAATTTATATCTAATTCTCAGACATGCTAAATCAAATTCGTTCTCATTTGTTTCGGTTGAAGTTAAGCATGCGTACTGAACCTCCTTGATGACGAATATACAATTTCGTTAAGCATGCAAAATTATATTTTGGTTTTCATCCATTACTCAAATGGTATTCTTGAAACAAGCATGCTTAATCAGACTTTCTGATCTGTCCTTTGCTCATTGAAATATATTCATTTTATGAGCATGCTGAGTTGATTTCGCTTCCATTCGCTTTATTGAGATCAAATATGCACATTGGAAACCCCTTGTTGTTGAGAGAACTGTTAAAATTAGCATGCAAAGCATACCTTGTTCGTATTCATCACTTAAAATATGGATGGTCTCTTTCGGATTAAATATGCAAATGGTTGCACATTTTATTGGATTCTTAAAAACAAACATGCTATTCCTTGTTTAAGCATGTCTAAATTGAAGTACGTTCTTCATTACTTAAATGAGTTGTTATGACTATTCCTTCAATTCCTTGGTGCTTACCAACGGAAGAGAACTCTAGCAAAGGAAGTTAATAGTTTAACTCGGGGCCGAGTTTGAGTCAGATAAGATTAAAGGGTCAATGGACCGAGTCATTGCACTGTGTTGGTATTTTCCACTTAGAGGACTTGCAAGATCAAGGAATGTCAGGAAAATATAGAAATTGTGGGAAAGACGAAGTTGTGGCAGAGGCTGAGGCCGAGGAAAATGGTTAAAGGAGAATTTGGGTATAAATTTATACTCCGAGAGCAATAAGGATGTGGATAATGCATAAAAGTTTTAAAATGATATTTATCATCATGAGATGAATTGGTGAGACTTAAGGCAGAGAAGGATAATTATGGACGGACCATAGCATGGCTTTGGAGAGAAAACAACTACGATTACTTTAGTCTGTCGTGATTTGACAATCAGATTATATAGACATGAGAATTTGTAGTTGAGATAAACGTTGTGAAGATGTAGGAAGTGGATATAACCCTAGAAATGGATTGGGTCAACCAAGAATAAAGCGACGATTTTATGTTATGAGAGGATGGTTACGATTCCGCAGTCAGAAAACGAAGAATCTTTTGTTGTGGATCTCAAAGAAGGCAGAGGATACCAGTTATTTCAGTTGTGCAAATCTCGAAATTTTGTCAAAGACTGGAAACCAGAGATACTTGGTTTTTGTTGGGAAGGTGGGTGTCCATCGTTTGAAAATTTGAAGACGTATTTCCTAAAGAGCTACCAGGATTGAGCGTTGCTAGATAAGTTAAATTCGTGATCGATCTATAACCGGAGTAACACCGATTTTTTTTTTAACACCGTAACGAATGGCGCCTAAGAGTTTCAAGAGCTGAAGATGCAACTTCAAAGACTATTAGACATGAGATTTATCTGGCCAAGTGTTTTGCCGTGGGGATTATTTCGTTATAAAAGTAAAATGCCTTTATGAGCATCATGCTCAGTTTTCTTAAAAATGTGCATGAGATTGAGTTACTTAAACTGAAAGCTATGCATGAAATGATTTGTACTCTTATATCGATCCCCGTAGAATTCTAACAAAAGAATGCTGATTGGCGAGATGAGAACCAGACATATATATAAAATTCCTGAGCTAGTCTCATTAAATATGATATCAAATTAACAACCTTATATGGTTGAAAGAACAAGCTAAATAGCTGAGTGCTAAGTCCTGAATGATTGTGTGACAGGCTAAATAGCTGAGTGCTAAGTCCTGATTGATTGTGTGACAGGCTAAATAGCTGAGTGCTAAGTCCTGAATGATTGTGTGACAGGCTAAATAGCTGAGTGCTAAGTCCTGAATGGTCGCGAGACAGGCTAAATAGCTGAGTGCTAAGTCCTGAATGGTTGTAAAACTGAGATAAATAGCTGAGTGCTAAGTCTTGAATGGTTGTGAAACTGAGATGAACAACTGAATGCTATGTCCTGAAGGTATGTGATATGTGAATAATTTCTTCTGTAATAGATCGAATCTTGAAGCAGTTAGTGACGATCGTGCTTATTCCGACAGTATCTGAACCGGATAAGAATTTTGAGGTTTATATAGAGACATCTAAGAATGAGCTAAGATGAGAGTGATGCAAAACACGAAAAGTGATAGCTTACGCATCAAAGCAATTAAGACCGCACGAGATGAATTATCCAACCCACGATTTGGAATTTGTAGCTGTAATCCATGCGTTCAAGATTCGGAGACACCATCCTCATGGAATGAAGTGTGCCATATTCATTGTATATAAGAGTTTGAAGTATTTCTTCGAACAAAAGAATTTGAATATGAGGCAGAGAAGATAGTAGTAACTCGTAAATGATTATGATTTGACAATAAACTAGGATCCAAGAAAAGCAAACCAGAGGCCGATGCCTCGAGCAGGAAAGGAGAAGCTCAGTTGGGTTGCAGACTTACAAGAGAGGACAGTTTGATCAGAGAGTTGAGCAACCTCGTCTAGAAGTAATATTGCCTTCAGAAAGGAAGAAAGATAAAGTAGCAGTTTTGACTGTAGTGCCAGATCTGAGAGGAAGAATGAATGAAACACAGGGAAGGACTGAAGGATTAGAGAAGCTGCGCCGTACGGGATGTTACAGTTGTTAAACATCCCTGAGTGGAAATGAGAGCATATCACTATGGACTTTGTAACAGGGTTGCCAAAGTCGCAGAAAGAAAATACAGTGATATGGGTCATAGTGGATCGTTTGATAAAGTACGCTCACTTTTGCCGATCAGAGTAAACTATGGCTCAAATTTATGTTCGAGAGATTGTCAGACTGCACAGAGTGCCAAAATCTATTACGTCTGACAGAGATGCAAAGTTTACATCTCGATTTTGGATGAGCTAGCAACAAGAGTTGGGGACTCGCTTGAATTTCAGTACGGCGTTTCACCCGCAGTCGGATGGTCAATCCGAGAGAACTATTCAGATTCTCGAAGATATGTTGAGAGCAGTTGTTTTGGACCGAGGAAGTAGTTGGGAGCCGATCTTGCCTTTGATTGAGTTTGCGTATAATAACAGTTATCAGGCAACAATCGGAATGGCTCCTTACGAGGCCTTATACGGAAGGAAGTGTCGTTCGCCTCTGTATTGGGATGAGGTTGGAGAAAGAAAAGTTATAGGACCGGACGCTATTGCTGAAATGATTGAAATAGTCTGGCAGATCATAGAAAGAATCAGAGAAGCGCAGAGTAGGCAGAAATCCTATGCCGACTCTAGGAGGACAGAGTTGAATTTTGAGATTTGAGATAAGGTATTCCTCAAAGTATCACCTTCTAAGGGAATAGTACGTTTTGGAGTGAAAGGCAAGTTGAGACCGCGCTATGTGGGACCGTATGAAATATTAGAGCGCGTTGGATCAGTGGCATACCGATTGGCATTATCCCCGAGTATGGGTAATATCCATAATGTGTTTCATGTGTCGCAGCTGAGGAAGTACGTGTATGACCTGAAACACGTGATTAGTCAAGAAGATGTGTTTTTGAATCCGAGCCTGCAGTATGAAGTAAGACCAGAGGCCATTATAGATCGAAAGATCCAGGAGCTCCGAAATAAGTCGATTCTATTTGTTAAAGTACTTTGGAACCATCATGGGCAGGAGGAAGCGGCATGGGAGCTAGAGGACAAGATGAGAGAAAGATATCCCGAGCTTTTTGAAGCTATATAAATTTTCGGGACGAAAATTTTTATAAGGGTGAGGGGATGTAATACCCCGTACCTAAATTGTAATCTTGTTTAAATAAGTTCGGATGTAACAGTGGAGTTATCTCAATTGAGAAAATAATTGAGAATGGTTTATTTTGGATTTGGAGAAATTAAATTGAGATTTGTACTCATATGTTGAGATTTATCAAGATAATTATGTAAATATTAGGTGTTGGAGATTGGAATTGAGATAATATGAGTGGGGGAATTGATTTTGGAGGTTATTACATGTATTGTCATGAAATTTCAATTATATACATAAGTATGTGTATAATATGGTTAATTAAGGAATCATATTATATGAATAATCATAATATGACATCAAACCTTATGTTATGAAGGAGTATATATAGGCTGGAAATTATTGGAATAAGTTTTTCCTACCTTATTGTATATTTTAGAGAGAGAAAGAGCAAGTTTCAGAAACCCCTTCCCCCACCTCATACCCGTCGCCCCTGTCTGAGAAATTTCCGACCATCACCGACGAATTTCCGGCGAGTGACCACCACCCTCAGATAGCTCTCGTCAAGAGCTTCGATTTGGATACTCGTGGGTCTCGAGAGGACAAGTATTGAGGAAGTTATCGCCGTTTGAAGTTGGGTGAGTTTTGATATTGCGATTCCCAGATTTATTCTTATAATTTGTTTTTCCGGCCGTTAATCGATGTATGGATGCTAGATTCGTGTTCCTGGAGGTGTAAGGAGTATTCGAACGTCGAGTTTTGAAGGATTTGTTGTCGGAAATCACCTAGCGCCGCCGCCGTCGAAGTTTTCCGGTGAGCTTACTTCAACTCTCCATTCTTGCGTTTATTTGGTGATTTGGGGGTAGATTTGAGTTCCTTACGGTCTTAGGACTTTGATTTGTTGATTGCATGTCTAATCGAATGTTTGGGATGGAAGAAAATACGAGTTTCAGGGCCGGGAACGGCGAACTCGCCGGAGAAGACGACCCGTCCCGTTCGGAACGGCTTGGTCCCGTTCGGGACGGATCGCGATCAGGAGGAAGGTTCGGAACCCATCCCGCTCAGGATGAGGAGATTCCGAACGGAATCAGGCACGGCCTTAGGGCCAATTTTTGCATTTTGTTCGTTCCGTTCGGGACGAACACATTCCGTTCGGAATGGACTTCGACCCTTAAGTATAAAACATGGTTTTTAAGTTATTTCTAACCCATTTCATATCCTTTCAACCCTATTGAATATATTATGATTTGAAATACAAATAAGGCATGGAAAATGAGTTTGAAAGTGTTGGAGGTTGAGATTTCAAATCCGGGTTGAGAATCTATCATGTTTGGAATTTAAAAGTTATAGAAGGATGAAGGGTTGATCATGAGACTTATGTTGGGGTTGAGTTGGCTATAGTTATGTATATTATGGTCCTAGAATATTTATTCTAAACCGGTAAATCGTGATTGATTGTAGGAATTTGAGAGCGAGGACCGTTGAGCTCAATCTCGCAAAGAAGCATCTATATAAAAGCCGAGAACGAGGTGGGAAACTATTTCAGTAAAAACTCAAAATGCGCGTTTACTTTTTCAAAATGTGTGAATACTGTTTTGTGTTTAAATTGAAACTGCTATGCTTATTTTTGTGATCCATATATATACCTCTGGTTGATTTCCATCAACAGAGAGATTGATTGAAAAATAAGAATCAATGCCTGTTACGTGCTTACGTTAATCTTGTGAATCCATAAAAGAAAAGGGTGAGCGAGCCCAAACATCTAAGGCGAGCGAACCTTATGATGAAATACATGTGAAATGAAAGGGGTGAGCGAGCCCAACCACCTAAGGCGAGCGAACCTTAGGATGAATTATACATGAAATGAAAAGGGTGAGCGAGCCCAATCATCTAAGGCGAGCGAACCTTATGATGAATTCTATGAATTAAACCGACGGTGTGTCGAAGTTACTTAATACTGAGTAAGAGAAGACATCACTTAAAATAACGTATGTGTGAGTAAAATGATTTGGCTAACACGGTTTATTTCAACAAAACCCCGTGTTTAGCCGTGTGTGTTGCATAGCATGTTTCATATATATAATGTATGTTTTGGCATGTTTCTCACTGGGTACGAAAGTACTCAGCCCTCGCGATATTTCTAAATCGTGTAGGTTAAGCAGCAGGAATGGAGGTAGCGGGTGTAAGCAGAAGAAGAAGAAGAAGAAGAAGAAGAATAAGTGTTTTTGAAGAAAATGTACAGATCCTGTGACATGTATCTCCATATACATGTCACCATCACGCTACACACACTGCTGCACCACTCTCTGAAAACCCTTCCCTCTTTTGATTGTTGAACAAATGAATTTCTGTTTCTGTTTGTGACTCGAAGGATTTATATCTACGGTTTAGTTATCTTTTATTTGAATTGGAAATCTTTCTCTTATCTGATTATATGAAATTGCTTATGAAAACTTGAAACATCAATGTAACGTGGCCTCATATTGGGAAGGTCAGATGGGGGCGTTACAGAGGTGGTATCAGAGCTTTAGTTTCAAATTCTTAAAAGAATTTCAATTTCTTTGAAAAACTTCGAGTCAAAAGAAACGTTTATTTGGGAAGGATCGTGAGAAATGCTCACTTATGCTTACACCGTACTCCATCCTGCGCAACCTGAGGTATGTTTTTAAGTTTTCAAAGCTTAAAAGTTTCCCTACTTGCAATTTCAGTACAATTTGAAAGGTTTTGAATCATATGAGTAATTGGAAATGATTGGGATTGAAATGAAAACTGAAATTGTATGGAGTGAAAAGGATGGATTGATTGAGTTGAAATGAAAGTTTGTGATTGAATGAGAATGTAGAAATTGTATGTTGTTGAAAGTGATTGAAAATTTAAATTTGGGGATGTGAACTTATTGATTGGAGGGTTTTGATGAATAAACTGTTGAGAGTTTTGTGATTTGGCACCGGTGAGGTGACCTTCTTGAAATGTGATTTGAATATGAAAGTACTGATTTGATATTTGAACAAATTGAAAGTAAATAAACCTCGATGTTATGCTTTAGATGCATTTATTGAATATTGAGCTGCGGTGTGATGTGTTGGTATTGAATTGAGGAGTAATAAGGATGGGTTAAAGTTAAATTGAATGATTGTGGCCTTGAAAAGGCATTTGAACTTGTTGCGTTGGTCATGTAATGTGAAATAGAAAATCTATGTGGACTGGAATAATCCAGTAGTTGTGTGGTTGTGCAAAATGCACTGAGTTAGTTGGTGTTGAGTGTGCAGAATGCACAGAGAGCCTGGCAGTTACAGTCGAGACTGGAGTTAGTGCATGAGTATGAGGGTCTATTTGAATCCTCAGTGTAGAGTATCGGAGGATGGAGTACCATTAAGACACGGTGTGTTGGAGTTTTAGTTGGTCATTTTGGAAGTATTTGAGTAAATAACGGAAATAATCAGAAAAGTTGTAAAGAAATGATACTTATGTTGAATAGGGAGGTTGAAACAAAACGATTGGTGTTATTTTCGGGTTATGCAAGAATGCTGACACTGATCGTTCGATGAAATTGAGTTGGAAGGTAAAATGTTTGGAGATATTTTGAGTATTTACTTAGAATTGACTGAAAGATGATTTGGAGGATGATTTATGTGTTAAATGAAGATCGATCGATAATGTTCTTTGAAAACATTGTTTCTGCGGGTTCAGGAGCAGGGCTCCAGGTACATTTGTTTCGTGGGTAATGGAGCTAGACTCCAGCCACTTGTGATTAATATTTGGTAAGGTTGACTGGATTTAGTTGAATTTGTTGTGAATAGTGAGAGATGAGAACCACAGTTTTGGTTTAACCTGGAAGTGTTGGAGTCATGAATGGCATGATTGAGAGTGAACGATGCGCGAATCACTCTTCAGAAACAAAGGGGTGCGTTTTTGCATTGTATAACAGCAAGCGCTAAGTACTTGAAAATGATTAGGATGCGAAGCATTACGTGATGAGAATCTAGAATCTTATGCCGAATCTATGAGAAAAAATAACGATAAGTGAGAATTGTCTGATGCGTCATGAAGGCGATAAACGAAAGAATCTCATTGGAAAGGAAGTTTTGTGTATGGAGATATTTGAGATCCTAAATTTTGGTACGATGAAAACCGTGTCAATAACACTCACTGTTTGGATGTAAGGCAGATCGGATGACGAGTCAAGTAATGTCTTATGAAAATGTTAGATTGCCTTATATGTTCGACTAATTACTAATACCTTTTGAAGGAAAAAGTTCTCTTCTGGTTTGGTAAGATTTTCTCGATTTATCCAAACTATCGGTTTGCAAGCTTTTGAATACCCTACTCGTTTCCAGCATTGAGCTAACTTGGGGACATTGTTTTATTTAATGTCCGAATTCTTTGCGCTTGAGGTTAAAGTTATTTGCAACAAAGCCTCTTCGGTATAATTCTTTCTACACTTGGTAAATTGCAGAATTATTTTGTCACGTTGGTTTTGTGCTGCCAACGCCTTGTACCATTCTTTGAGCCAATTGAGATTTCGCCTTGGTTACTTGACGATTCTATGATCTTTAATCATGTGTGATTACACCATGACCTCATTTTTCTCTCTTGATTGCTAACTTGTCCTTTTGAATCAAGTACGCTCATATCTCGTTTATCTCACTTGATCTCTTGAAAATGGACAAGTTGTTCTTGTTCCTTCTTTTCAGTATGCTTATTGGTGTTTGTGCCTAGATTTGACTTCTTTCAGATGAGCATGCTTATTCGAAGGCTATCATCAATCGAACTTTTGGATGTTAGTATGTTTTCTTGTTCAAGCATGCTTAGTAATGTTGATTCTTAGTAACTCATCTGATTGTTCCCTTTATTTCCAAGGAGTTGTATTATTCGTTCAAACTTTGTTGTTGAGATTCTTTCAAGATGATGTGGTTAATATTCCTTATTTCTTCTGAATTCGACGAGAAGCATACTCTTTTTATAAGTTATTGGCATGTCCATTTGCAAATGAATATGCGTTGCTACTATACTTCCTTATTACCTTTTGATCGCCAATTTATATCTAATTCTCAGACATGCTAAATCAAATTCGTTCTCATTTGTTTCGGTTGAAGTTAAGCATGCGTACTGAACCTCCTTGATGACGAATATACAATTTCGTTAAGCATGCAAAATTATATTTTGGTTTTCATCCATTACTCAAATGGTATTCTTGAAACAAGCATGCTTAATCAGACTTTCTGATCTGTCCTTTGCTCATTGAAATATATTCATTTTATGAGCATGCTGAGTTGATTTCGCTTCCATTCGCTTTATTGAGATCAAATATGCACATTGGAAACCCCTTGTTGTTGAGAGAACTGTTAAAATTAGCATGCAAAGCATACCTTGTTCGTATTCATCACTTAAAATATGGATGGTCTCTTTCGGATTAAATATGCAAATGGTTGCACATTTTATTGGATTCTTAAAAACAAACATGCTATTCCTTGTTTAAGCATGTCTAAATTGAAGTACGTTCTTCATTACTTAAATGAGTTGTTATGACTATTCCTTCAATTCCTTGGTGCTTACCAACGGAAGAGAACTCTAGCAAAGGAAGTTAATAGTTTAACTCGGGGCCGAGTTTGAGTCAGATAAGATTAAAGGGTCAATGGACCGAGTCATTGCACTGTGTTGGTATTTTCCACTTAGAGGACTTGCAAGATCAAGGAATGTCAGGAAAATATAGAAATTGTGGGAAAGACGAAGTTGTGGCAGAGGCTGAGGCCGAGGAAAATGGTTAAAGGAGAATTTGGGTATAAATTTATACTCCGAGAGCAATAAGGATGTGGATAATGCATAAAAGTTTTAAAATGATATTTATCATCATGAGATGAATTGGTGAGACTTAAGGCAGAGAAGGATAATTATGGACGGACCATAGCATGGCTTTGGAGAGAAAACAACTACGATTACTTTAGTCTGTCGTGATTTGACAATCAGATTATATAGACATGAGAATTTGTAGTTGAGATAAACGTTGTGAAGATGTAGGAAGTGGATATAACCCTAGAAATGGATTGGGTCAACCAAGAATAAAGCGACGATTTTATGTTATGAGAGGATGGTTACGATTCCGCAGTCAGAAAACGAAGAATCTTTTGTTGTGGATCTCAAAGAAGGCAGAGGATACCAGTTATTTCAGTTGTGCAAATCTCGAAATTTTGTCAAAGACTGGAAACCAGAGATACTTGGTTTTTGTTGGGAAGGTGGGTGTCCATCGTTTGAAAATTTGAAGACGTATTTCCTAAAGAGCTACCAGGATTGAGCGTTGCTAGATAAGTTAAATTCGTGATCGATCTATAACCGGAGTAACACCGATTTTTTTTTTAACACCGTAACGAATGGCGCCTAAGAGTTTCAAGAGCTGAAGATGCAACTTCAAAGACTATTAGACATGAGATTTATCTGGCCAAGTGTTTTGCCGTGGGGATTATTTCGTTATAAAAGTAAAATGCCTTTATGAGCATCATGCTCAGTTTTCTTAAAAATGTGCATGAGATTGAGTTACTTAAACTGAAAGCTATGCATGAAATGATTTGTACTCTTATATCGATCCCCGTAGAATTCTAACAAAAGAATGCTGATTGGCGAGATGAGAACCAGACATATATATAAAATTCCTGAGCTAGTCTCATTAAATATGATATCAAATTAACAACCTTATATGGTTGAAAGAACAAGCTAAATAGCTGAGTGCTAAGTCCTGAATGATTGTGTGACAGGCTAAATAGCTGAGTGCTAAGTCCTGATTGATTGTGTGACAGGCTAAATAGCTGAGTGCTAAGTCCTGAATGATTGTGTGACAGGCTAAATAGCTGAGTGCTAAGTCCTGAATGGTCGCGAGACAGGCTAAATAGCTGAGTGCTAAGTCCTGAATGGTTGTAAAACTGAGATAAATAGCTGAGTGCTAAGTCTTGAATGGTTGTGAAACTGAGATGAACAACTGAATGCTATGTCCTGAAGGTATGTGATATGTGAATAATTTCTTCTGTAATAGATCGAATCTTGAAGCAGTTAGTGACGATCGTGCTTATTCCGACAGTATCTGAACCGGATAAGAATTTTGAGGTTTATATAGAGACATCTAAGAATGAGCTAAGATGAGAGTGATGCAAAACACGAAAAGTGATAGCTTACGCATCAAAGCAATTAAGACCGCACGAGATGAATTATCCAACCCACGATTTGGAATTTGTAGCTGTAATCCATGCGTTCAAGATTCGGAGACACCATCCTCATGGAATGAAGTGTGCCATATTCATTGTATATAAGAGTTTGAAGTATTTCTTCGAACAAAAGAATTTGAATATGAGGCAGAGAAGATAGTAGTAACTCGTAAATGATTATGATTTGACAATAAACTAGGATCCAAGAAAAGCAAACCAGAGGCCGATGCCTCGAGCAGGAAAGGAGAAGCTCAGTTGGGTTGCAGACTTACAAGAGAGGACAGTTTGATCAGAGAGTTGAGCAACCTCGTCTAGAAGTAATATTGCCTTCAGAAAGGAAGAAAGATAAAGTAGCAGTTTTGACTGTAGTGCCAGATCTGAGAGGAAGAATGAATGAAACACAGGGAAGGACTGAAGGATTAGAGAAGCTGCGCCGTACGGGATGTTACAGTTGTTAAACATCCCTGAGTGGAAATGAGAGCATATCACTATGGACTTTGTAACAGGGTTGCCAAAGTCGCAGAAAGAAAATACAGTGATATGGGTCATAGTGGATCGTTTGATAAAGTACGCTCACTTTTGCCGATCAGAGTAAACTATGGCTCAAATTTATGTTCGAGAGATTGTCAGACTGCACAGAGTGCC
>JAPKLW010009689.1:0-11988 GCA_026898455.1 Plectranthus barbatus | reverse complement strand
TCATTTCCTTGGACAATTGAGGGATAAAGTCCGCCAGTAGATATCATTTGTGGTTGGTAGACACCACTAGTCGAGAAACACCACAACTGAGAACTTGGACTCAGTTGTAATCAGCATACGCCAGAGAATCAAGAACAGAATGAGAGCTTGGACTCATTCTTCCTCATCATTAAGGCTCGCATCAATCTCCATAAGACCGAGTTTGATGCACAACTCCTTGAATCTTGCTTCTGGCAGGGGCTTTGTGAAGATGTCAGCCAGTTGATCTTCAGTACGAATGTAGTCCACGCTGACATCCTTCTTCTCGACATGATCACGAATGAAGTGATGTCGAATGTCTATGTGCTTGGTCCTGGAGTGATGAACCGGATTCTTCGTGATGCACATAGCACTGTTGTTGTCGCAATAAATAGGAACACAGCCAGTGTCCACTTCATAATCAGCCAGTTGTTGCTTGAGCCAAATAATTTGAGCACAGCAACTGGCAGCAGCAACATACTCAGCCTCAGTGGTAGAAGTAGCTACAGAGTGCTGCTTCTTGCTGAACCAGCTAATCAGCTTGTGTCCGAGAAACTGACACGTACCACTGGTACTCTTGCGGTCAATACGGCATCCAGCGAAATCTGAATCTGAATATCCGATAAGCGTAAGCTCATCATTTCTGGGATACCATATTCCAAGAGATTCTGTCCCCTTCAGATATTTCACAATCCGTTTAGCAGCTTCCATGTGTGACTTCTTAGGATTAGCTTGAAATCTGGCACACACTCCGACTGAATAAGAAATGTCGGGTCTGCTGGCAGTGAGATAGAGGAGTGATCCAATAATTCCTCGGTATATAGTAGGATCAACTGATTCCCCTTGCTCATCAAGAAATATCTGGCAGCTGGTACTCATCGGGATCCTTAGAGACTTAGTCTTCTCTGGGCAATATTTCTGAATAAGATCCTTGGCATACTTCCGCTGGCTGATAAAAATACCATCAGCTGATTGCTGGACTTGAAGTCCTAGGAAGTATGTCAGCTTGCCCATCATACTCATCTGGAATGAGGTCTGCATCAGCTTAGAAAACTTCTCACAGAGAGATATGTTCTTGGATCCGAAGATGATGTCATCGACATAGATCTGCACCATCAGCATGTCAGCTCCATCGTTGAGAAGAAAGAGATTCCGATCGATCTTCCCTTTTCGAAATCCATTGCTGGTGAGGAACTGAGATAGTGTATCATACCAAGCCCTGGGCGCCTGTTTCAATCCATACAGGGCCTTCCTTAGCTTGTACACTTTGGAGCCAATTTCGAATCCAGGAGGTTGCTCTACATATACCTCCTCCTTTAGTTCGCCATTCAAGAATGCGCTCTTCACGTCCATCTGGAACACCGTGAAGCCGTGATACGCTGCATAGGCCAAAAACAGCCGTATCGCCTCCATTCTTGCAACTGGTGCAAAGGTCTCATCAAAATCGATGCCTTCACACTGTCTATAGCCCTTGGCGACTAAACGAGCCTTGTTCCGGACCACAATGCCATCTTCATCTCGCTTGTTCTTGAAAACCCACTTGGTGCCGATCACTGACTGGTGTGATGGTCTCTCTACCAAGTTCCAAACATTGTTGCGAGTGAACTCCGCAAGCTCTTCGTGCATGGCATTGATCCAATCTGCAGATTCGAGCGCATCTTTGATGGATGTAGGTTCCATCTGAGATATAAAGCAACTCAATAGCGCACTGCCGTGCCTGGTCTGGACAGAACCTTCCAGATCACCGAGAATAGCATCAGATGGGTGATCCCTCAGCCATTTGGGAGGACCAGCGACCGCTGGTGCCGGCTGGGAAACAGGTTCATCTGTCCTGACGACTGGTGCTTCCAAATTTTCACCAGTCGGGGCTGGAACAGCAACTGGCGGTTGACCTTCAGTTGGAACTTCACCAGTTGGGATTTCTTCATCTTCACTCTCTGACTGATTTCCAGCGCCTTCGCCAGTATCAGCTGGCTCCTCTCTTCCAGCTGGCTCCGCGTCTTCTGGCTCAAGGACTCCAGTCAGAATTCCCCCTTGATTAATGCATGATCCACTCAGGGAGATTGAGTGTAAGGTCTCAGCAAGGTCATTTGCATCACCGACCCTCTCAGGTTGCTGATGGGCACCTGAGGTAACTGGTTGTGAAGATGATCCATTCATCGGTCTAGTCGAACCAGTTGGATGAGCATTGGAAGAATTCCTGCCCAACTGGTCATTGACATCATTGACCTCAGGAACATCTTCAGCCAGTTGGCGTAAGGTCCTGCGCACTAAAGTAGCTTCATCAAAAACAACATTGCATGTTATTTCCACAAGCTGGGTCGTCTTGTTAAATACTCTATAGCCCTTGTGAGAGGGGTGTCCATATCCGACAAACACACCCTCATCAGCTTTAGGCGAGAAAGCATTTAAGTTCGACTTCCCATTATTATGGATATAACATGGAGAACCGAATGCACGAAGATGAGCTAAAGTAGGCTTACGACCGAAGTACACTTCGTAGGGAGTTTTCTGAAGTCTGTCGTTGATCCCGCTCCTATTCTGAGTATAGCAAGCAGTCACCAACGCCTCTCCCCAGAAACTCTGACCCAAACCAGACTCAGCCAGCATGGATCGGACTGCTTCCTTCAGCGTCCTGTTCCTACGTTCTGCCAGTCCATTTTGATGTGGTTGCCTTGGTGTAGATCTCTCATGTTTGATCCCGGCCTCCGCGCAAAAATCCATCAGCGGACCGTTGCAGAATTCAGTCCCATTGTCCGAACGAATTCGCTTTACGACAGCTTCTCTCTGCTTCTGAGCTTGGATGATCAACTCTGGAAGAATCACCTTCACCTCATCCTTTGTTCTGAGAAGCTTCACCCATGTATAGCGCGAGTAGTCATCGACTACCACCAGCGAATATCGTCTTCCTCCAATGGTTTGCGGCGTTACTGGTCCAAACAGGTCCATATGTAACAGCTCGAGTACCTGACTGGTACTAGGGTGAACTGGCGACTGGCTCTTGAAGGATTTCTTGGTCTGTTTGCCTTGCTGGCAGGCCTTGCAAATCCCTTCCTTCTTGAACCCGCCCTTGGGAAGACCATCTACAAGATCATGCTTGGTTAGATAATTAATAGTTTTGAAATTCAAATGACTTAACCTTTTGTGCCACAGCCAGTTGGTCTCCATGGAACTGGTGGCAACAAAGCATGTATCAGTCTTCCCGCTTTGCCAGTCAACGACATACAACCCTCCTTTGCGGACACCTTTCAGCTTGGTCTCGCCAGATTCTTCATTCTTGATCTGGCACCCGGATTTGTCAAACACAATGGTGTAACCATTGTCGCACAGCTGGCTGATGCTCAGGAGGTTGTGCTTCAGGTTGGTAACTAGGGACACGTTGACAATACGCACATCATCCTTCTCTATGCATCCCTTGCTGATAACTCTGCCCTTGGAGTTATCACCAAAAATAACTGGAGGTCCTCTGACCTTGGTGAGCTCCGAAAACAAGAACTCCTCACCAGTCATATGAGCGGAGCAACCACTGTCAATGATCCACTCGCTCGACCTCTGAAGCTGATACGCATGATCCTGTTCCTGCAAGAAAAATGAAATCATTTAGGTCCCCGATCATCAGCGGGTCCTGCAGGGTTAGATCTCTGGAACATTCCTTTCGGAATCCAGATTTGAGTAATCTTCAGCTCAGTGTTACCCTTGCTGACATCACTCATGGCCTTTCCCTTCCTCTTAAAATAATGCATGGAATTGTTTTTGGAAGGTGTGGCTGTGTGTGCAGTTCCTCTAGAAGTATTCTTCTTCTGAGGAGATCGGAAATTTCTTTCCGACCGCTTGTGCTGCCTTGGTGGTCTTTGGAACTGTGGACCACGGTGGTTAGCCTTCCTAGCCCTTGATGAAAACATTTGATTGGGCTCAGGCCTCCGATAGGTATTCCTCCTATCGGGAATTGTCCTTCTCTCAGTATTCTGCTGAGAGTGGGACCCCTTGTAAGTATGCTGGCAACTGGCATACTTATAAGGTTGTGTGTGGAACCTCTGGACAGCTGGTGCTGGCTGTCGGGTTCCACTGGCTGCTGGTGCTGACTTCCTTGCCTTGGAATATTTTGGCTTAGTCAGCTTCTTAGGGTGTGCTGGCGTCCTGTCAGCAGAGGACTTTGCCAGTCGAGGTTGTTGTCGTGATGACTCACCTCTATATCTGGGCTGATGATTCCTTTGCTGATCAGCCATACGAGGTATGCTGGCAGCACCAGCTGGTGCTGACTCATTTACCATTCTGCCCTTACCCTTACCAGCATTGGGTTGGTTTATGCTCGAATCATTTGTAAATCCCAACCCGGATTTATCATAAGGTTTTCTCCAATGACTTAGAGCTGCCTCTAAATCCTTAGAGCCCTTGTTTAGAAAATTGATTTTATTTTCTTGCTCCAGAACGAGACTGTGAAGGTTATCTCGCTCAATTTTTGTACTTTGAAAATCTTGGAGCAAGTCGAAATGAGCCTTTTTCAAAGTTTCTAGCTCTTCGCTGAGTGACCTAGATTTTTCAATCTCACTGGTCAAAATGGAAACTTGATTTTTCAGCGAAGTGTTTTCGCCAGCTAAAACATTTTTCATTTCATAAAATTTTAAAAACTCATGCTGAAGAACATCTAAAGTGACATCTTCTGAGTCGGAGCAATGCGACTCAGAATCGTCTATGATTTGAACAGGCATGATATGCAATTGAGGATCTGATTGTACCTCATCATCAGCAGTCAATGCCAGATGTTCTTCCTTGTCAGCATCTTCTTCAGCTGACACTTCTCCTAGAGCAGCCATGAATGCCAGAAGAGCTTCTTCTTCAGACTCTCCATCTGACTCGTATTCCCCATCATCATGGTCGGGGATATCAGGAACTTCAGTCCTTGTCAGCATGGCTTTGGCAACTGCCTTGGAGGCACGCTTTTCAAAGAGCTTCTTCAGCCGTTCCCTCTCAGTTTTGTCCACCTGCGGACATTCAAATTTTAAATGGTCAGGGGATTGGCATTGATAGCAAGCACGAGGAGCTCTTTTGACGAATTTCCCGTCAGTTGAGCTTGAAGAGACTCCCTGCTTTGACTTAGCCTTTTCCAGTAGGACGGCCAGTCGTTTCATTTGCTGCTCAAGTTCAGCGATAGAGCTCTCGCCACTTTTGGAGTAAGATCCTGACGTGGATGGGATCTCCTTCGGCTGGTTGGTCTGCCCAGCAGGCCTGTCAGCATGGAAGGGCTTCTTGGGCATCCGCTTGAAGTCCTTCTTGACGAAGTAAGCTTCGTCCTGAGCCTTAACGCTGGGGGATCCAACATTCCTGATAGCCTCGTTTTTATTCACCATCTGGATATCCCATTCATGTGCCTGCAACTGAGCAAACACTTCTTTAGGAGTTAGTTTGGATAAATCTTTCTCCTTTAGTGCGGTGGTTTTCACAAACCAATCCTCCTTCGGCATCTTGGACAGGATCTTCGAGTTAAGATCAGCATTTTCGTACTCCCTGCCCAGAGACTTCAGCTCGCTGACAATGGCGTTGAATCTCGCCTCCATCTCCTTGATGGTTTCTCCAGTCAGCATCTGGAAGGACTCATATTTATCCACCGCAACCTGCAATTTGTTGCGTTTCATTTGGTCAGTTTCTTGACATAAACTATCAAGAAAATCCCATACTCCCTTAGCAGTATCAAACTGCAGTGCGTCCTCCATCAGCGATTCTGGAAGGCACGCAAGGATCAGCTCATGTGCAATGGAATCCAGCTGATTCCGCTTTCTGTCCTCAGCATTCCATTCATCTTGGGGCTTTGGGACCACCGCAGCTGGACGATCTCCCAGCTGATGCTGAATCTTGGTGATCTCTATTGGCCCTGTCTCCAGTACATCTTTCATGTCTGGATGGATGCTCTTCAGGGAGATAAGCGTCCTCTTTCGCCATGTAGAGTGCTTCTCCGTCTTGTAGTCCATTAGCTTTGGGATATTCATCTTGAAGTACCTGAGCTAGACAAACAGACAAACAAACAGGAGTGCAAGGAAACGTGGATCACGGTCCTAAGCGACACAGAAACGAACGGTCTGTAAGAACCGTCCGCTCTGATACCACTTGTTGGTCCCGGATATCAGGGTATACTTTGGCAGCGGAAAATACGTAAGTTCGTTTCTTGCACTCTGCTGGTTACACAGCTGACTGGGACCTTGTCAGCTGGTAAGTCAACTGGCAACTGAGTATTCAGCTGACTGGCAACTGGCTGGTCAGCTGATGACTCTGGACTTAGAAAATTTTAGAGTCGAGTTTGCACAGTTATAAACTGGTTTCAGTTATACTCCAGCACTTGGGTGCTGGGTTTTAAATCAGTAAGTAAATGCTGAAAGCAGTAAATAACAAGGATATTTTATAGTGGTTCGATCAACTGATCTACGTCCACTCTCCAGTCGAAGCACTGGAAATTCACTAAAAAGAGTAATCCGGTACAAGATTTCCTACGATCTATTTCCAGCTGGTAGATGCCTTGTCTACCAGTCCACTGGATCAACCGCTCCCGGTCCTTGTCCTTCTTCAACTCTCGTCAGATGGATGGAGTGCGAGCACGTCACTTCAACCTCCTCCTCCGACTGATTGGGTGTTGAGTTCTCCCAAGAACTTGACTCTTGCTGGCGGCAAAACTGCCCGTAATAACTCTGGAGCTGGCTGGCTCAAGAGCTGCTATGTTCTTCCTCGGAATGAGAAAGAACACCAAATGAGATCAATAACTCACAAGCTAGAAGCTTGGAGTCTCGTGTTCAAATGATTGACACACGGAGTAGCTTTAAGAAAAGCCTCGAAAGATTGCTTATTCGCTGATATGAATGCGTTTGAGCTTTCGGTAGGTCAAGAGTATTGAATGCTGTTGGATCTCACGTATTTATAGACGTGAGATTCAGATTCAAATACTAGCCGTTGCACACATCCGGAATGGTCTTCTGACTCCAGATGTACTTCAGACGGCTGCAGGTAGCATTTTCAGGAAAGCGCCATGCCTGTGACCGCTTTATCTGACACAGATCTCTTTGTGTCAGAACGGCACTATTCGTCAGTAGGGAATCAAGAACTGGAGTCTTGAGCTGATTAGACTTTAAGTTAGCCGTCCTTAAAGTCCTTCTTTGTCAGCACATTCCTCAGACGAATCTTCTCTTTGTCTCTATGTCTTCGGGAGAGCGAATCTTCAATTCTGATGATAACCTTCGACTGGCAGATCATGCTGGTGATCTTGTGCTGGCAGTCTCTGCTGGTGACTTGCCTTAGCACAATCAAGGTCTACCAATTCGTCTGATGTTATCTCTTGAATTCTCCCGTGACTGGTGGCTTCACCGCTGGTGAATAGTGTCAACCAGAACACATATTCTGCTGGTAGATCTGTCAGCCTCCTGCTGATGAAATCTTCCCACTGGTGAACAGTAGCCAGTCGATAGCTCAACTCTATGCTGATGAACAGTATCAGCATGAGTCTTGGTCAGTCGCTTGCTGGTGAGGCATCCCTCAACTGGTAAGCACATCTCATGCTGGTGAACAGTAGCCAGCATGAGTCTTGATCAGCTGCGACTTACAACTCAAAACACCTATACAGGACTTTACATTTGAGACTAGAGCTATTCTAGAGACAACTGACGCTGGTTGGACTTAGGATTTGATCCACCAAAACACCAAGGCTAATATCTAACAATTTCCCCCTTTAGGCTCTAGCAATAATGCCTTGTAATTCGTGCGCCCCTGTGGAAGGAAAACAGCCAGATTTCCCAACAAATACCCTATAACCTTTGTGAGTGGGGTGTCCATAACCAAGAAGTACACCCTCATCTGACTTAGGTGAGAAGGTATTGAGTTTAGACTTTCCATTATTGTGAATATAACATGTAGAACCGAATGCACGGAGATGAGTTATAGAGGGCTTACGACCGTTGTACACTTCGTAGGGAGTCTTGTTGAATCTACTCGTGATAGCACTCCTATTCTGTGTATAACAAGCCGTCATAACTGCTTCCCCCCAGTACTTAGCCGGAAGTTTGGAATCTGCTAGCATCGAGCGAACGGCTTCCTTCAGTGTCCGATTTCTCCGTTCTACTAGACCATTCTGCTGAGGAGTCCTTGCTGTAGATCTTTCGTGTGATATTCCAGCTTCAGCACAGAAATCCATCAGCACTCCATTACAGAATTCTGTTCCATTGTCAGATCGAATTCTCTTTACAGTAACTTCTTTACTGTTTTGCTCCTTGAGAATCAGTTCTGGCAGGATAAGTTTCACCTCATTCTTTGTCTTTAAAAGACGTACCCATGTGTACCTGGAGAAATCATCAACCACCACTAGTGTATATAGGCGTTTACTTACAATGGGTGGAGTGACTGGACCGAAGAGATCCATATGAAGTAGCTCCAGAATCCTTTGTGATGTTTCTTTGTCAGGATTTGTCTTAAAGGATGATTTGGTCTGCTTCCCTTGTTGACATGATTTGCATATTCCTTCCTTGCGAAAAGTCTCATTGGGCAGACCTACAACAAGCTTATTTTTGGCAAGGTAATTAATAGTTTTGAAATTTAAGTGATTGAACCTCTTATGCCATAGCCATGTTGTTTCCTCTTTATTTAGAACTAGAAAGCAGGAATGTTGTTGACTGCTTTGCCAATCAACAATATTATACAAGCCACCCTTGCAGATGCCTCTTAGTTTTACTTCTCCTGAAATAGCATCAGCAATAGCACAACCAGTATTCATAAAAGATACGATATACCCGTTTTCACATAATTGTCTTATGCTGAGTAGATTATGCTTTAAGTTGGAGACGAGTGCCACATTGATGATTCTTAATCCGTTCCGTTCAATGCACCCTCTTCCAATGACTTCTCCTTCACTGTTGTCTCCGAACTTGACTTTGGGACCGTTAAATAGTCTTCTCATGTCTGAGAATAATTCTTCGTTCCCAGTCATATGAGCGGAGCAACCGCTGTCCAGGACCCACTCATTAGATATGCTCGTTCCCATAGCTCTCGAGTCATGTTCCTGCAAGTGAATCAAGGTTATTTAGGTACCCGTTTAGTGTTGGGTCCTGCAGGATTAGCGTGAAGCATAGTTCCTTTCGGAACCCATATCATAGTGACTTTCAAGACTTTCGTCCTGGTTTCACGATTTACCACTTTCTTGACCTTTGGCTTAGCATTGTTAACATTACTATTTCCAGATGAAGGAATATACTTAGCCTTCTTTGCCCTTTGAAATGAAGATAGAATGGGATCAGGCCTTGCATAGACATTTCTTTTATGCAGCATATTCTGCTGGTAGGTAGGTCTCACAACATTGTACTGTGCAGGCCTCCTCTGGTGAAAATTAGGATATACTATCCTTGCGTTGAAATCAGAACGCTCAGTATTCCTTGAGTTTGCTGAGTGAGGCTTAGCAGATGCTCTTGGATTCCTCTGCTGAGGTCTATTAAATGCATGCCTGTTATTCATCTTTTGATTCTTCTGCTGAGGCTTAGAATTGCATACAACATTTATCCTTGAGTTCCTCTGCTGAGGTCCATTAGATAAAGGCTTAGCAAATTCTGAGTTTTGCCTCTGCTGAGATCCAGCAGACGAATAATTGGCTGTCTTTGGTATAGACCTCTGCTGAGATCCAATGGGCATATTCTGCGGGAGTCTATTCTTCGGTTTAGCTATTGGCTTAGCATACGAAGTTTCAGCAGAATCTACTCCTTTACCCTTTTCAGCAGAGTTATGTCCAGCAGATACAAACAGAATTGGATTCTGTTTAGACGAATTATCATAGGGTTTTGACATTCTTTTTGATGATTCGCATCCAAGTCCAGACTTATCATAATGACGTCTTTGAATACTTACAAGGGCATTGAGAGCAGCCTTGCTGGATGTGTACATGCAAATACAGTCCTCTTTGGGGTTACTCTTTAAAACATGATTCTCCTTTTCTAAGGTTTGAAATTTTTCTGACAGAAGAGAGAAGTCTGCTTTTAATTTCGAGAGTTCCTCACTTTCTAACCTCAGTCTCTCGACTTCCTCGGTCAAATTTGTAACTTTGAGTTTTAGTGAGGTATTTTCCCCAACAATTTCGTTTTTGATCTCATACATTTTTGAAAACTCCATTGACAGCTTTGTCAAGTAATCTTCCTCGGAATCGAAAAATGATTCCTCCGATTCATCTATGATTGGATTGCTAGATGGGTTAGTTGGTAATACCTCAGCTTCCTCAGCAGCGAGGGCTGATTCATTGGTTTGCTCAGCATCGTTGTCCGCGTCAGCAAACTGATCTTCAACAATGTTTGCCATCAACACGAACAGTGCTTCTTCGCTATCTTCTTCTTCTGAAGAGCACTAAAACTCCTCCTCATCAGCAATCTCCGTCCTGGTCAGCAATGCCTTGGTTACTGCTTTAGCAGCGCGTCTTTCAAATCTTTGTTTCAGGCGTTCTCTTTCCTCTCTGCTGACCTTCGGGCAATCATGCTTCAAATGATCTGGAGAACCACATTCAAAACAAGTTCTAGTTTTTCGCTCTACAGAGCGGTTAGATGATGGTGATTGGATCTCTTTCGCCTCTTTTTCAGCTTTCGCTTCATTCAGCATCCTCTGCATCCTTTTCATCTGTTCTTCGAGCTCATTGATCTTTAGATCAATAGGTTGTGTACCTGCACTGGAAGTACCTTCCTTTGCGGGTGATGCTTGAGCAGATCTTTCTGGCTTGTAGAAGGACTTTTTTGTCTTGAATTTACTGTAGTCCTTCTTAGCGAAGTACGCCAAGTCTTCAGAGTTGCTAGCGAAATTTGATGCGGCTTGTGCTACAGCTGTTTCATTTTTCTTCGACTGCTGTATAATAAATTCGTGAGCTTTAAGTTGAGCAAATACCTCAGATGTAGTCAAGCTGTTGAGGTCTTTTTCACTTAAACTTGTCACTTTCGCGAACCAGTCATCTCTTGGATATAGTTTGGAGATGATTTTGTTGTTCATCTCTCCATTATCATACTTCTTTCCAAGATTCCTGAGTTCTCCAATGATGGTGTTGAAGCGTTCCTCCATAATTTGTATGGTTTCACCTGCACACATAGAAAAGGATTCGTATTTGTCTACAGCTACCTGTAGTTTGTTACGTTTCATTTGATCCGTCTCCTGAGAAGACTCGCACACGTAGTCCCACATTTCCTTAGCAGTTTCGAAATCAAGCGCTTTTTCTTTCATCAGCTTGGGAAGGGAATCAATAATCAATTTCTTTGCCACGTGCTCTAGTTGAGCTCTCTTTTTATCTTCACTTGTGTATTCATCAAACGGTTTAGGAACCATGTCAGGTCTCGGGGGTCTTGGTTCTCCTTCAGCAGCATCTTCAGCACGTCCATGTCCTATAAAGGTGTTAGCTTTCATAATCTGAATAGGACCTCTTACCAGTACATCCGCCATCTCGGGATGTATGCTCTGAAGTTGTATGAGAGCCATCTTCTTCCAAGATGAAAAATTCTCTCTGTCATACTGTCCAAGTGAATGGTTCATCATTCTGTATCCTTTGGAAGGATTTCCTGAGCTAGATAGATAAAACAGGGATAAGAGTGCAAGGAAAAGATAGATCAGGTCTCAAAGCGACTCAAAGGCAGTCGGTCTTTCAACCTCCTGCTCTGATACCACTTGTTGGTCTCAAATATCAGAGTTGTCGTGATTAAGACTTAACACGAAATGCAGCGGAATAAATATACGTCACTTACACTTATCGTTGTTTATAATATGTTTCTTAGCTCAAGTTATGATCAAAGTCAGTTTTCAGATATACGCTAGCAACTCTGTTGCTAGGTTTCAAATCAACTTTGAACAGTTGGTAATAAAACAGTAAATGAACACAGGATTTTATAGTGGTTCGATCCAAATAGATCTACGTCCACTCCTTAGCTAGAATGCTAAGTATTTCACTAGAAAAGTATACAACAGTACAAGGATTCGCCAACACTT
>JAPKLW010009687.1:0-11989 GCA_026898455.1 Plectranthus barbatus | reverse complement strand
ACTTTCTTTGACACCATTGTGTTAAACTCGGGCACTAAATTATATCAATTGGCGTCACGAGCCTCTACTTGACGGACTAAGTAGTTTCTTTCCTGAGTGCAGTTTTTCACAATGGATTTGTCAAGTGTGCCAGCCCGACCACCCGTGCTGGATTGCAATGGGCTAAACTACAATATGTGGAAAACCCGAATGAGAATTTACATTAAAGCTGTTGATGAGAGAGCTTGGGCTGCATTGCTGGAAGGATGGACACCTCCGAAGGAAGAAATTCCAGATCCTGAAGATGCGACGAATACTGTCATGATTCCAAAAGAAGAAGGAAGATGGACAAATGAGGAACGAATATTGTCAAACTGCAATGCCAAAGCTCTTAATGCAATTTTTGTGTCTGTTGATGCTGGGTGTGCTAGGTTAATCTCCAGTTGTGTGGAAGCAAAAGAAGCCTGGCTTATTCTTCAAGCCAAATGTGAAGGGTCAGCTAGTGTGAGAAAGACCAAAATGAGACTTCTCACTACCAAATTTGAGAACCTCCGCATGGCTGAAGATGAAACTATCACCGAGTACTTCGAAAAGATGGTGACCATGGCAAATGAAGCTCTAGCACTGGAAGAACCGATTAGCAATGAAAGGTTGGTTAGCAAGATGCTAAGGACTCTACCTGAAAGATTTAATCA
The DNA here is from genome assembly GCA_026898455.1 of Plectranthus barbatus. Classification (NCBI taxonomy): domain Eukaryota; kingdom Viridiplantae; phylum Streptophyta; class Magnoliopsida; order Lamiales; family Lamiaceae; genus Plectranthus; species Plectranthus barbatus. The sequence continues at coordinate 11,315 of JAPKLW010009687.1, read as the reverse complement.
CAAGATTTCTGCCATTGAAGAGGCCAGAGACTTGGACAAGCTGGAGATCAATGAATTGGTAAGCATACTCACCACATTTGAAATGAATTTGAATGAACAGAAACAAGTCTACAGGGGCAAAAGCATCGCACTTCGTACCGGAAAGGAACCAGTCGAACAGGTGTCAAGTTCATCGAACTTTGACATCGAAGTGTCAGACGATGAACTGCTAGATGAGGATCATCCAAATTTAGTGCTCCTGACGAAAAAGTTCAACACATTCATGAGATCCATGAAGAAAGGAAAAGGAGATTCCAGCTCAAGAAGGTTCAAAACTACAACCTCCGTGCCTTCGAGTGCCTCAAGCAACTCTACCACATCCTCACGTAAGAGTGATAAATACGCAAAAAATGGTATTAATCCTTTTTCAGAAAATTCTACTTTTGATAATGTCAAGTGTCATGGGTGTTCTGGAATGGGTCATTTTGCTAACGAATGTCCTACTGTTCTGAGAAGAAAGAAATTAAACTTTAACACCACTCTGAGTGAAGACTCTGACACTGATGAGGATGAGGATGAACAGGTTATGTTGTATGTTAGAATTGAGGAACTCAATGAAGATGATTTGATGGAGGTTGACAACACTGAAGGACATGAGGAGAAAAATGATCTCTCTATTGTGCCAAGTGGTGACACAAGCATCCGGCACATTGCATCTAACTCTGACGTGTCAATGTCTGAGTATGTTTCAGGTCAAAGCAATGAGGAAGAAGGTAATTTTGTCTCTTCTCCAGAAGAAATGGAGAGAGTGAGTGATCTTTTTAACATAGTGGATAAACGATGCGAAGAACAAGCACAGGAGATTGAAAGACTGAAAGAGGAGAACCAGTCCATAAGGAAACAGCTCATGAGATTAGAAGTTCTTCTCACAAGAAGAGACAAAGAAGTCAATCATCTCAAAGAAAAGCTAAAGGAAGCTGACTCTGTCTTTGACAGAATCAATCGTGGACGTGACACTCTAGATGAGATCCTTGCCACTAAAACATCTGATGGAAGTGGACTAGGATATGTCGATCAATCTACTCCAAGTTCTAGCATGTTTGACTCCCAGAACCTGATCAAGTTCACAAAGGGGGAGTCTGACACCGGAGTGTCAAACGAGAAAGAGAAGTCAAAGAAGTATGTGTGTCATTACTGCAACAAGGCAGGCCACATCAAGCCTTTTTGCAGGAAAAGAATTGCAGATGAAAACCAGAAATCAGGTCCAAACTGCTTTGTAATTTATACTTCTTTAAAAACAAATGTTGCAGGAACATGGTACTTTGACAGCGGCTGCTCCAGACATATGACAGGCGATCGCACATGTCTGTCAGACTACACTGCAATTTGTGGTGGAACTGTGACTTATGGAGGAGGAGCCAAAGGAAGAATAACCGGAAAAGGAACCTTAGACGTGCCAGACTTTCCAAAACTTCAACACGTTTTGTATGTGGAAGGTCTGACAGCCAACCTGATCAGCATAAGTCAGCTGTGCGATGATGGGATGGTTGTCAAGTTTGACAAAGACGTTTGTGAGGTATATGATAAAGCTAACAAATGTGTTATGTTTGGCAGTAGATCCTCAGACAACTGCTATCAAGCTGAACAAGAAGGTAGATGCCTGGTGTCAAAACCCGATGAAGCTGAACTGTGGCACCAGAAGATGGGACATGCAAGTACCCACTGTATTCAGAAACTTCTGAAGGCAGATGCAGTCAAAGGTGTTCCTAACCTGAAGTTTGACACTGACAAAGTTTGCAATTCATGTGCTAAAGGTAAGCAGGTTCGTACTTCTCACCCTATGACTGATTCAATTAACACTAGCTCATGTTTCGAATTACTCCACATGGATCTAATGGGGCCTATTGAAGTCGAAAGTATAGGTCGAAAGAAATATGTTTTGGTATGTACAGATGATTTTTCCAGATTCACTTGGGTAGAATTTTTGCGGGAGAAATCCGAGGCCTTTGATCATTTCAGAAAGCTCTACAAGAAATTCAAGAAACTCTATCACTCCAGTGTCATACGGATCCGAACAGATCATGGAAGGGAGTTCGAGAATGAGAGCTTCAACGAGTTTTGTGAAAGAAAGGGGATCTCGCACGAATACTCAGCACCCAAAACCCCACAGCAGAACGGTGTAGTCGAAAGGAAAAACAGAACTCTACAGGAAATGGTTAGAGTTATGTTAAACTCGAAGAACCTCTCCAAAAGGCTTTGGGCTGAAGCAGTCAACACTGCGTGCCATTTGATCAATAGAGTGTACCTTCGTCCAGGGTCAAAGACCACTCCATATGAGATTCTAAATGGTAAGAAGCCTAATCTCAAGTACTTACATGTTTTTGGTTGCATTTGCTTTGTGCTGAATGACAGGGAATACCTTACAAAGTTGGACACAAGAAGCAGCAAAGCCCTATTCCTGGGGTATGCTAGCAATAGCAGAGCCTATCGGGTGTACAACCTTGACACTCAAACAATCCAAGAGTCAGTCAATGTTGTGTTTGACGAAGCTGGATCACTACTTGAGAAGATTGAAGAATTGGATGCTTCGCATTTAATTGACAGCTCTGGAGAACCATCTTCCAGTACAACTTCCTCCAGTAATCAATCTTCAAGGAGTCAAACTTCACCGAACTCTGACACCGACGACCACCCTGACACGCCAGTGTCAAACCTTGACAAACGGGACCCTCCACTCAAAATTAGGAAGGATCATCCCACAACTCAGGTAATCGGGAGTTTGACAGAGGGAGTCCAAACCAGAAAGAAGGATCCCGTCAACTACTGTGAGATGGTCAGGTCTTTATGTCTATCTTCTAGGTTTAATTTACTGCATTCTGCTTGTTATTTATCTCTATTTGAACCAAAAAATGTTAAAGAAGCTCTTGCAGATGAGTTTTGGATTAAGTCTATGCAAGAAGAGCTCAGCCAATTTGAGTACAATGATGTGTGGGAATTGGTTCCAAGGCCAAGTGACAAGAATGTGATTGGATCCAAATGGATATTCAAGAATAAAACTGATGAGAAGGGCAATGTAGTGAGAAATAAATCAAGATTGGTAGCTCAGGGGTATACGCAAGTTGAAGGCATTGACTTCGACGAAACGTTTGCTCCTGTGGCAAGATTAGAGTCAATTCGACTTTTGATTTCTATTGCTTGTGCTGCAGATTTTTTACTCTATCAAATGGATGTCAAAAGTGCATTTTTGAACGGGATACTTGAAGAGGAAGCTTATGTTGAACAACCTAAGGGGTTCGAAGATGAGTCAAAGCCGGATCATGTATACAGACTAAAAAAGGCCATATACGGTTTGAAGCAAGCTCCTCGTGCATGGTATGCTCGTCTAACTGATTTCCTATTGGAGTTAAACTTTGTGAGAGGTAATGCTGATAAAACTCTCTTTGTTAAACATTTAGGAAATGATTTTATTATTGCCCAAATTTACGTGGATGACATAGTTTTTGGTGCTTCTGATGTCAAACTAGTAGATGAGTTTGTCACCAGTATGTCAAACACATTTCAGATGAGTATGGTAGGTGAATTAAACTATTTTTTAGGATTGCAAATTGTGCAACGCAAGGATGGTGTTTTTATTTCTCAGTCTAAGTATGCATTAGGTTTAATTAAGAGATTTGGACTAGAGAGTGCTAAACATATGAAAACTCCTATGGGTAGTAGTGATAAGCTATGTAGAGACAATCCTGGTGTCAAAGTCGATCCTACTCTTTATCGTAGCATGATTGGTAGTCTCTTATATCTCTCTGCTAGTCGTCCTGATATTTTATTCAGTGTTGGTGTATGTGCTAGGTACCAGTCTGACCCTAAGGAGTCACACTTAAAAGCTGTCAAAAGGATAATTCGATATATCTCTGGCACTCCTAATTTGGGTATTTGGTATACAAAACAGTCTGGCACTGACATTACAGGGTATAGTGATGCGGACTGGGCAGGTGATGTGGATGACAGGAAAAGCACAAGTGGAGGAGGATTTCTTGTAGGTGCTAACTTGGTGTCATGGTCTAGCAAAAAGCAAAATTGCATCTCACTATCAACAGCTGAAGCTGAATACATTTCAGCAGCTAGTGGGTGTACTCAACTTCTATGGATGAGACAAATGCTAGAAGACTATGGTTTGCCCTCTCAAACTCTGACTCTTCTGTGTGATAATGCTAGTGCTATTGAAATTGCTAAAAATCCTGTTCAACACTCACGCACTAAGCACATTGATATTAGACACCACTTTATTCGTGACTTGGTTGAAAAAGGCTTAATTTCCTTAAAATTTGTAACTACTAAAGAACAATTAGCAGATATTTTTACAAAAGCTCTTGACTTTGAGAGATTCTCATACTTGAGAAAATCTCTAGGGATGTGTAATCCTCCTGAATGATTTGAGTACATGTGTGACTGCCTACTAATCTTTGACTCTGTGGTGTTAAAGTTTGGTTCTTTGTCGATTGTTATTTTTACATGTTATAAAACAAAGAGATACAAAGTGAGATCTCTAAGTTATAAAACATGGTGACTTTGACCTATTTGTGTCTCAAATTTACTGAAAGTACTATGGACAGAATGTTGTTAGAACTCTGACCATGTGGAATCAAAGTTTCTTTGAGAAATGAATGGGCTGATTTTTTTTTTCTCATTTAGTACTAAAGATTGGACGTGATTAGGCACACAATCTTTGTGGAAGGAATAATGAGATTGACTGTTTATCGACATTTTGTAACTTTGACACCCCAGTATCAAACTTGGTAGCAGTCATCATAATTCGAATCTTTTTGAGCTTATTTTTTTTCTCTGCAAATTTGTTTTAAGTTGTTGCGAATTTTATGGTTTTTAAATCCTAATCTAACCTAATCCGAATTAAATTGGTATTTACCTAAGTTTTAGGAATTAGTTTAAATTATGATTAATTTGAATTCCTATATTTTCGATTAAATTGTTATGTTTGTTATTTATACTCCTACACACCTCACCTCCCTACTCAAGTGTTTTGCAGCATCTACTATTCACGTCAATCACACGGCTACCAAAGTTCTCCCTACACCACAAACCCTTCAACTCCCTCTCTCTCTCCCACGTCTCACACATCACTCCCACCTTCTCTTCTCTCTCTCTCACTCTGAAACTCCTCATCTCTCCAAACAAACCTCCATGGCCGATCAAAATATCCAAGAACTTCTTGCCAAAACCCTCTCCTCTCCGGACGGTGCCAAAATTCTCCAACGACTACTAGCAAGTCAAATGGAGAAAGCCTCTCAACCTGCCGCCGAAGGAGCTTCATCCACTCCTTTCCCTGAATCCACCAACACACCTCCATCCACCACTGAAACTACACCACCGGCCACCGTCACTGAAAATACTCCACCACCCACTATCTCTGAACCAACACCACCACCCATCACCGAATCTTCAATCTCTCACCCTACTGAGCCAAAGGAAACTGCCGCACATTCCTCTCCCACCAAGACTGAAAACCCTAATCCTCCTACCGAGCCTTCCCTTGAGGAGTCTGACAAGGCCTTTGACGCTGAAACCGAGCGCATTCTGCAGGAACCATTTCTTCAACCCGATGCAACCTCTCTGCCGTCAAAGTCCTTTGAAGATCTTCCAATTTCTGTCGCTGGAGCCGACCCTTCAGAAGTTTGTCATGAGCCACCCCTCCGGTTTGCTCTCCCAGGCCAAGAAGGTTTTCCCATTGATGCCGAAGAACCGGGAAATCTGAGGCTCATCTCTGACGCGGTTCAACAAATGGAAGGAAAGATGCCGGAACGAAGATCTGAACGGATCTTCGAGGAAACAGTCAAAAAGCAGTACAAGAAGCACGCCGCCACCCGCAGAAAGAAAGTGAAGCCGAGGCAGTTCCAAAGAGCTCTGGCTGATGCTCCCCACGTCTTCACCAAAGACGATGACCTGCCAGAGTCTCAGAAGTCTGACACCGTCGTGTCAGAGCATGAGTCTGGAGGAATGGATGACTCAGACGACGAGGACTTCCAGGCAGATCCACAAGCAACTGAGCAATCAGAGGAGCAAGCCGACTCAAGTGGTGACCAACCAGAGAAGAAGAAAAAAACTGAAGCCGCCACTTCCACCAAAAAGCCCAGACCGAGGTCAAAGAAGCCCGTGTCAAAGTCTGCCAAGCGTCCAGCAAAGACCATCTCACCTGAACGCTCCGAAGCCAAACGCTCCAAGAAGCCAAAGGTCGAACCTTCAGAATCCAGGGAACTCACCCCCCAAAAAGAAAAAGGTATTCCATCCTCCTCTGATGAAGAGAACTCTGACTATGATGCTAGCCGCTCTTATTCACTCAAATACTACCACTGCTATGCTAAGTCTTTGAAAACTCTTTATTCTAAGAAGGAGTTTAAAATTGAAAAAATGATGGATTCTGTGTTGTTTGCCAAGTTTGGGTTGAATGTGTTGCTGAAGCGTAGGGGTCTTCTTAGGACTGTGTCTGATTTCACTGAGTTTAGCCCTTCTTTGGTTTTGGAATTTTTTGCTAACATGTTGAAGGATGAGGTCTTTTCATCTGGGAAACCAAAGTTCGGGAAGTCGTATGTCAGGGGGAAAATTGTGAAGTTTGACCCTGACACCATTAACAACTTCCTGGGGCTAAAATCTGTCAAAGTAGAAGCTCTGTCAAAATCTGCAGAAAATGAGATGGCCACGGAGATCACTGGTGGAAAGACGAAGACTTGGACCTCCAAGCTCCCAGTCTCTTCTCTGACTTGGAAATATGTTGCGCTGTTCAAAGTCAGTGTGCACAACTGGATGCCTACAAAGAACTTCTCGGTGCTGTCAAAGGAGCAAGCTGAATTTCTCTACCGAGTAGGCTATGGTCTTCCATTCAACTTCGGCCAAATTGTGTTCACCAACATCTTCCGAGCTGTCACCAAAGCTGATTCCACCTTTCTGCCGCATCCTTGCCTTCTCCACGCGCTCATCTTATCTCAAGGAGTCACTCCGCTGGAAGAAGAATTGCAGTCTGATCCGATCCCCCTGGTTTTTGAGCAATCTTTAACTAGGAAAGGTGACTCAAGGGTCAAAGACTTGCCATATGCCCCGAGTGACATTTCAGAGGATGAAGAAGTGGATGCGAGCTCTTCCAAAATCAAGCAAGCCAAAAGTCTCCTCAAACAGGCCCTAAAGCTGCTTCAGGATCTGGAGTAAGCTTTCCAACCTGATTCCATTCAGGGGGAGACGTGGTGCTGAAGAAGATGGTGGATGATAGCTTTGACTCTGACCCTCCGCTGCTGCTGCTGAATTTTAAATTTTTTGCTCTATAAACAATTTTTTATGTTAATGGATATTTCATGATTCAGGGGGGAGTTTATTACAAACCCTGTAATCATTTTTGCTTATGCAATTATCATTTTTGCTTATGCACTTTTGCTCATGGTTGATCCATTTTTAGTTGCTTTTATTATGGTTGCTCCATATAGTTTTGGCAATGAATGCTGATTTGTTATGGATGATCCATAAGGAATGGAAACAGGTAGGATAAGCTTAAGGGGGAGATTGTGAAGTACTAAGTTTGCGAATATGTAAGTTTGACACACGGTTGTCAAACTTACTCGCATTAACAGGTTAATGTCAAACTTTCTCTGCCTATCGAGTTCAAAGTTTATCTGCTTTGAACTTTGACACCTGAGTGTCAAAGTGTGAATCTGTTTGTTACTAACTAACTCCTATTTTGTAGGGATCTTGTTACTAGCTTGTTGACTACGTTTTTGCACGTCCTATTTAATAGGATTTAAATATATTATCATATACTAAGTATATATTATTATTTACATTATTTATTTTTAATTCTAGGTTGTTAAATAAGTTCCTAAATAATAGGGAGCACCTCTATATTGTTACCTAACCTCCACGTGAGTTTGTGGACGTTTATTCTTGTGTATAAACAGGTAATGAACGTGGAAGAAGCACGATTCCATTGCCAAGTAGTGGAGGAAGTGCTCGAGTGCTCCAAGTCCTATAAATACGAGACGAAGAAGACTAGACGCGTGTGGATCAGAGATTAGACACTTCTTCATACGAGTCCAAGGCTGAATCGTCTCACCAATCATTCATCAAGCGCACGAAATCTACAATCGAGTTGTGGAATCCATCTCCGGAGAGTGAATCCTACGGTGGAGGAGCATATTGGGTTGTATCGTGTAATTGGGTTTGGTTGTTTTCGTAGAATTACTTCAAGGGAGTGAACCAAGAAGGAATTCTATTTTGCTTTCGTAGGAATTTTTCTAAGGAGTGAACTTAGGAAAATTTCTATTTTGTTTGTGTTCTTCACTTGTAAAAACTTGTTTTTGAAAAGTGAAAACTACTTTGCCGTGTGGCTCTCGGAGGTTTATAATTTATAAACCTTCGAACAATTATTTCCGCTGTGTCAAACTCTTTAAGCTTCCGCGTGTGTTTAAAATACTCTGTTTTGGCGTGTGTCAAACTTGTGTATTTTACTTTCTTTGACACCATTGTGTTAAACTCGGGCACTAAATTATATCATTTATAATAATTATTTATATTATTATTTCATTTAAAAATTAATGTATGATTAATTAAAATGCATAGAAATTATTTGGTGTGTTGAATATGTTTTTATTGAGTTGTTTAGTATATTTCATGTGTTGTAATGTAATTTTATTATCGAGATGTTTAATTATTTGGTGTGTTGTAATGTAATTTTATTATTGAGATGTTTAGTAATTTAGTTTATTTGATATGTTTTAATATAATCTTAATATCATATTTTTTATTTTCTTTATTATTTAATTAAACTTTTATAAATTATAAATTTATATTTTAAATAATTAGTCAATTAATAAATATGCAATTAATAATATTTCGTATTTTTAATAATTGATTATCTTGTAATAATTTATTTTCTTTCAGATTAATAAAGGGTTCAAATTGAAATTTTGTTAAAGATATTGGCTGTATTTGAAAAGTTTGAAAAGTTGTGATAAAAAGAATATGCTGAGAATATTCTTTTGAGTTTGAGTTTAGTGTTTTTGGTTGGAGAAGAATGGTTTTTTATGTGACATTTACTGTATTTTTGGTTTGAGTTTTTTGGGTTTTCGGTTGGAGATGGTCTAACACCTTTAATGCTTTTCTGGCTGCTTAGTGATAAGTTCGTAATTTCATTAACTTATCAATGAGTTCTTAGATTGTTTTAGTTGTTTTTAAGGCATTTTACTTATTTTATCATGCATGAAAGGGTTTTCGCACACATTATGCTCGTGGTGGTGCATTTTGCAGGTTTTAGATTGAAATTGACTAAGTATGGAGAGGATGGCTCGTGGGAGCTTTGATTTTGACTGACGCAGACCCGCGTCGGTCGTCGTGCAGCTACCTTGATCGACCATGTGAGATCGAAGTGAGGATCGAAGCGAGTACTCACGTCGATCAATGTGGCATCACATCGGTCGACATCGACCTATTTTGGCAAAGATTTGATCGAATATTGGAAAATAGAGTTATATCTTTTTTCCTAGGCCCAATTGGATACATCTACGACCATTACAAATACCCTTAGAAGTCGAAAATTAGAATTTATGCAGTATTTGTGAGAGTTTAAATTTTCCAGCAGCAATTGTAATTTGGAGTCAACTTTGGTGTTTTATTTCATAGAGTTTTTTGCATCAATTTCTACTTCGAGTTTACTTATGCAAATCAAATACAGGTTTTATCATTTATTGATGATCTTTATTATGATTTAACTAATTTCTCAATAGATTTTAGGGTTTCGAACAGTTATGCCTGCGTGTTCAATTTATTGAACTGCGTGTTCAATTTATTGAATTAAGTTATCTTTCCGATCGTAGTTTATGAATGATAGGATTTTATTTGCAATCTTAATTTGTTGGCCACATCTTAGATTGATTCGTTGAATATTAGAGACTCAAAAGGTAATAATCTTGAATGGAAAAGAGTTTTCATTTATGTCATTTTGAATGCCTTCAAGACTCATAAAGTATTCACCAAGATCACAGTTTTGTCCATCATGAAGATAATCATTTCCAGTTTTCCTAACTGTCCGTGAAGTATCAGCACGAGAACTGTCACCCAACTCCTTATAAGTTTCACTGTTAAGAGAATGAATATTACCAAACATGCCAAAATCAAAACTGGAGCACTTATTCCCATTGGTTGCTTCAGCAGCTCCGGGGATCTTGTTTTCCTTTATCGAATCTAACTGGTTGTCATTATTAGCTCCATTGCTAATAGAATTCAAACCCTTCACTCCTTCAAGATTTTCCATGATAAGATCAACCCGACTATGGCCAGCTACTTCATCAACCTTTGGGAGGCTACTTGTGGAAAGCTCGGTATGGCCACATCTATAGCCCCCGGTCATTATCAACCACATTCCCTCCCCAAAAATTCAAAATCTTGCCTTTACCACAATAAGCATGAAATTTCAAGTCGACATGCTTACCCTTTAAGCAATTAACACTATCACAATCATCATAGAAATTGGAGTCCCTATTTTCACTAGGTATTTTGGAGAGACTAGATATAACATTACCTTTCAAAGAATTAATCTCAGCCAAACACAAACACGCTTGAATGCGTTTCTTTCGCAATCAAAATTCTTGACCCCATCATTTTCAGTCCCTAAAAATCCCCTTTTACTGATTCGGTTTGTAACATCATCGATTGTAGATATGGATTTACCGTGCCCACCAGATAAATTCCCTTCTGCCAATCTAAGCTTATATCCACTCTTCCTGATCTTCCCAAGCCTCAACGAATTCACAACTTGATTCACAAACATGGACAGACAAAGATCCAAATTCAAAAAGAAGGGTTTTGGGGAGAGAAATTGGCATACTCATGATCAGACACTGAGCAATTAAACTGGGAGATCAAAATTGCAATAAATGTAGAAATGCATATAGAGCTATTAACAGCGCGTCAATAATAATTACAGACCTGATAGAGTATTTATCCTGTGATTTAGCATACCGGTAAGACTATATTTATCAGCAACCAGGCAACCACCCAACCACTCAACTATTTTAATATTTTATTAATTTCTCTCTCATCCACATCATCCAACCCAACCACAACATTTTTTTGCAAAGTTTATCAGCAACTAGACAACCACACCATTTTATATAATTCTTTTTATTTGATTTTATTTTTAAAATAAAAAATAATTTGTAATTAAATTAGAAAAATAACTTATAAAGTGACTAGTAAAATTAAAAAATATTAGAATTATCAAGGGAAAATATTATGCAAAAGATGATATTTGATAATATAACTAAGTGTATACACACACACACACA
>JAPKLW010009686.1:0-11990 GCA_026898455.1 Plectranthus barbatus | reverse complement strand
AGAGCCGTTCTGACACAAAGAGATCTGTGTCAGATAAAGCGGTCAAAGGTATGGTTCCTTTCCGGAAAAACATACCTGCCGCCGTCAGAAGGACATCTGAAGTCTGACACCTTTCCGGATGCGTCCAAACGGCTAGAAAGTTTGAATCGGTTCCTGCGGCTATAAATACGTCGCAACCACCAACATTCAAACTCTCGGTTGCTCGGTTGATACATTGAATAATTCTACTCATCTGCTCAACCACCGAAAGAACTGAAATTATTGCAAAGACGCAAAAAGTACTTTCGAGGCTTTTCCTAAAGCTTTCCGTGTGTTGATTTATCAAACACGAGACTTCAAGCTTCAGCTTGTAAGTTAAAGATCTCACTTGGTGTTCTTTCTCCTTCGAGAGAGTTCACAGCAGCTCCTGTGCTCACCAGCACTCGAGTTATTACGGGCATTCTGCCGTAGAGAGTGTTACGTTCTTGGGAGAACTAAAACACCCAGCTAGCTGTGGAGGTTGAAGTGACGTGCTCGCACTCCATTAGCTGTGAAGAGTTGAAGAAGGATCCAGGACCGGGAGCGGTTGATCTAGTGAACTGGTGGACGAGGCATTCACCAGCTAGAGATAGATCGTAGGACACCTGTACCTGATTACTCTTAGTGGAATTTCCAGTGCTTCGACTGGAGAGTGGACGTAGATCGATTGATCGAACCACTATAAAATCCTTTGTTATTTATCAGCTTTCTGCATTTCATTCATATTTTAAACCCAGCACTCAAGTGCTGGAGTATATCCTGAAACTGATAAATAACTGTGCAAACAAGGCTAAAATATTCTAAGTATTAAATCACCAGCTGACCAGTTGTCAGCAGTGTACTGAGTAACCAGCACCAGTTGACCAGTTGCCAGTTGTCAGCTGTGTGTAAGTAGCGTGCAAGAAAACAATTCACTTTAATATTATTTCCGCTGCGTATCGTAACGATTATACTCTGATAAACCGGGACCAACAAGTGGTATCAGGCGCGGTCGGTCTTTCTAGACTGGTCGTACACTGAGTCGCTTAGGACCGAGATCCAAGTTTCCTTGCACTCTACTCTCTCTGTCTGTTGATTAGCTCAGGTACATAAGATGAATATCCCGAAGCTGCTCAACTACAATCCGGAGAAGCATGATATATGGCGAAAGAGATCGCTCATTCAGCTGAAAAGCGTCCATCCGGAGATGAAAGACGTACTGGAGAAAGGGCCGATCGAGATCACCAAGACACAACACCAGCTTGGAGATCGTCCAGCTGCTGAGATTCCAAAGCCCCCAGAAGAATGGAACGCTGAAGACAGGAGGCGGAATCAGCTGGACTCCGTTGCTCTCGATATGATCCTATCATCTCTCCCAGAACCGCTGATGGAGGAAGCCCTCCAATTTGACACTGCCAAGGAAGTCTGGGACTACCTTGATAGTCTCTGTAAGGAGACAGATCAGATGAAGCGCAACAAGCTGCAAGTTGCGGTGGACAAATACGAGTTATTCCAGATGCTGACTGGTGAAACCATCAAGGAGATGGAGGCTAGATTCTATGCCATAGTCAGCGAGCTGAAGTCCTTGGACAAGGAGTACTCGAATGCAGAGCTTAATGCAAAGATCCTGTCAAAGATGCCCAAGGAGGACTGGTTTGTGAAGACTACATCTCTTAAGGAGAAGGATCTATCCAAGATGACTCCCAAGGAGCTATTTGCTCAGCTCCAGGCACATGAGTGGGATATCCAAATGGTGAACAAAAATGAAGCCATTCGGACCGTTGGATCTCCCAGCATCAAAACACAAGACGAAGCCTACTTCGTCAAGAGGGATTTCAAGTGGAAGCACAAGAAGCCTTTCCACACTGACAGACCTGCTGGGCAGCACAGCCAGCAGAAAGAGATCCCATCCCCATCGGGATCTAACTCAAAAGGCAGCGAGAGCTCTATCGCAGATCTTGAGCAACAAATGAAGAGACTGACTGTTCTTCTGGAGAAAGCCAAGTCAAAACAGGGAGTATCTCTTAGCTCAACTGATGGAAAATTCGTCAAGAGAGCTCCCCGCGCTTGTTATCAATGCCAATCCCCTGATCATCTTAAATTTGAATGTCCACAGGTGGATAAAGATGAGCGGGAAAGGCTGAAGAAGCTCTTTGAAGAGCGTGCATCCAAGGCCGTTGCTAAGGCCATGCTGACAAGGACAGAGGTTCCTGATATACCTGACCATGATGATGGAGAGTATGAGTCAGATGAAGAATCAGAAGAAGAAGCGCTACTGGCGCTGATGGTAGCCTTCGGAGAGGAAGAAAATGAAGAATGTGCTGACAGTGAGGCAGAACGAGCACTTGCCGCTGATGAAGAGGTACAATCTGTTCCCTCATTGCATATCATGTCTCCACACATTCTAGACGATTCTGAGTCGCATTGCTCCGACTCAGAAGCTGTCACTATAGACATTCTTCAACAAGAATTTTTGAAATTTTATGAAATAAAGAATGTTTTGGCTGGCGAAAACACCTCGCTGAAAGATAAAATTTCTGTTTTGACCAATGAGATTGAAAAATCGAGGTCAATCGGTGAAGAGCTAGCCACTCTGAAAAAGACTCACTTTGAATTGCTTCAAAATTTTCAAATTGCAAAAACTGAGCGAGATAATTTTCACAACATCGTTCTGGAGCAAGAAAATAAAATAAATTTTTTGAATAAAGGCTCCAAGAATTTGGAAGAGGCTCTATCCCATTGGAGAAAGCCTACTGACAAATCCGGGTTGGGATTTGAAAAAGATTTGAGCATAAACCAACCCGAACTCACAGCTAAGGGTAAGGGCAAACTGGTAAATGCATCAGCACCAGCTGGTAATACCAGTCAGTCCCGTATGGCTAATCAGCACAGGAATAATAAGACCAGATACATAGGTGAGTCATCACGACAAAAACCTCAACTGGAAAAATCCTCTGCTGACAGGACGCCAGCACACCCTAAGACGCAGACTAAGCCGAATAATTCTAAGGCAATGAAGTCAGCGTCAGCTACCAGTGGAATCCGACAGCCAGCACCAGCTGTCAAGAGAATCCACGCACAACCTCGTAAGTATGCCAGTCACCAGCATACTTACAAGGGATCCCAATCTCAGAGAAATTCTGAGAGAAGGATAATACCTGATAGGAGGAATACCTATCGGAGGCCTGAGCCCAATCACAAGTTTTCTCAAAGGGCTGTGAAGGCTAGCCATGGTGGTCCACACTTCCAGAGACCACGAAGGCAACACACACAACCGAAAAATTATTTCCTAAACTCTCAGCGGAAGAATACTTCCAAAGGAGTTACACACACAACCACACCTTCCCAAACCAAACGCACTCATTACTTCAAAAGGAAGGGAAAGGTTATTAATGATGTCAGCAAGGGTAAAACCGAGCTGAAAATCAGTCAAGTCTGGATTCCGAAATGAATTATCCAGCGATCTAACCCTGCAGGACCCGCAGATGATCGGGGACCTAAATGAATTCCATCTCTTTCTTGCAGGAACTAGGTCATGCAACACAGCTTCAGAGGTCGAGAGAGTGGATCTTAGATAGTGGGTGTTCAACTCACATGACTGGTGAAGAGGATTTGTTTGCAGATCTCATCAAGGTCAAAGGACCTCCAGTTATTTTTGGTGATAACTCTAAGGGCAGAGTTATTAGCAAGGGCTGCATCGAGAAGGACGATGTCAGAATTATAAATGTATCCCTTGTTACCTCTCTCAAGCACAACCTCCTGAGTATCAGTCAACTGTGCGATAGTGGTTACACAGTTCACTTTGGGAAATCAGAATGCCAGATCAAGGACGAGAAGACTGGCGAGATCAAGCTGAGAGGTATTCGGAACGGAGGACTTTATACCGTTGACTGGCAAAGCGGGAAGACAGATTCATGCTTCGTGGCCGCCAGTACTATGGAAACTAACTGGCTGTGGCACAAAAGGTTGAGTCATCTGAATTTCAGAACTATCAACTACCTGGCCAAGCATGATCTTGTGGAAGGACTTCCCAAGGGAGGATTCAAGAAGGAAGGGATTTGCAAAGCATGCCAGCAGGGCAAGCAAACTAAGAAGTCCTTCAAGAACCAGTCGCCAGTCTGCCCCAGTACCAGTCGGGTACTCGAATTGCTACATATGGACCTCTTTGGACCAGTAGCACCTCAAACCATTGGAGGAAGACGTTATTCGCTGGTGGTAGTCGATGACTACTCGCGCTATACCTGGGTAAAGCTTCTCAGATCCAAGGATGAAGTGAAAGTCATTCTTCCAGATTTGATTATCAAAGCACAGAAACAGAGAGAAACTACGGTAAAGCGGATACGGTCAGACAATGGGACGGAATTCTGCAACAGTCTGCTGATGGATTTTTGCGCGGAAGCCGGCATTAAGCATGAAAGATCTGCACCAAGGCAACCACAGCAGAATGGACTGGCAGAACGTAGGAACAGGACGCTGAAAGAAGCGGTCCGGTCCATGCTGGCAGAATCTGGCTTAGGACAGAGTTTTTGGGGAGAAGCGTTGGTGACGGCTTGCTATACTCAGAATAGAAGCGGGATCAACGACAGACTCCAGAAAACTCCCTACGAAATTTATTTTGGTCGTAAGCCTTCTCTAGATCATCTTCGTGCTTTCGGTTCACCATGTTATGTCCATAATAATGGTAAGTCGAAGTTAAATGCTTTTTCGCCTAAAGCTGATGAGGGTGTCCTTGTTGGATATGGACATCCCTCTCACAAGGGCTATAGAGTATTTAACAAGACCACCAAACTTGTGGAAATAACATGCAATGTTGTTTTTGATGAAGCTACTTTAGTGCGCAGGACATTACGACAACTGGCTGAAGATGTTCCTGAGGTCAATGATGTCGTTGATCAGTTGGGCAGGAATTCTTCCAATGCTCAACCAACTGGTTTGACTAGACCTATGACTGGATCATCTTCACAACCAGTATCCTCGGTTGCCCATCAGCAATCCGGGAGGGTCGGTGATGCAATTGACCTTGCTGAGACCTTACACTCAATCTCCCTGAGTGGAACTGGCAATAATCCAGGAGAAGACGATGTACCAGCTGGAGTGAATGCACCAGCTGACGATGTAATTATCGCCGAAGGATCAGGAGATCAGTCAGAGAGTGAAGCTGACGTAGAGACTGTTCCAACTGGTGAAGGTCAACCACCAGTTGCAATTGCTGCTCCGACTGGTGAAGTTCTGGAAGCACCAGTCATCAGGACAGAAGAACCAACGCCAGCAGATTCTCATCTTCCAAAATGGTTGAGAAATCACCCATCCGATGCTATTCTCGGTGATCCAGAAGGTTCTGTTCAGACTCGACACGGCAGTGCACTCCTGACTTGTTTTATTTCTCAAATGGAACCTACTTCCATAGGAGTTGCGCTAGAATCTGCCGATTGGATCAATGCCATGCAAGAAGAACTTGCGGAATTCACTCGCAACAATGTTTGGGACTTGGTAGAGAGACCATCACATCAGTCAGTGATTGGCACCAAGTGGGTTTTCAAGAACAAGCGAGATGAGAATGGCATTGTAATCAGAAACAAAGCTTGTTTAGTCGCCAAAGGTTACAAGCAATGTGAAGGCATCGACTTCGACGAGACCTTCGCACCAGTTGCAAGAATGGAGGCGATACGGCTGTTCCTTGCATATGCAGCGTATCATGGTTTCACGGTATTCCAGATGGACGTGAAGAGTGCCTTCTTGAATGGCGAGCTAAAGGAGGAAGTATATGTCGAACAACCTCCAGGCTTTGAAATAGGCACCAAAGTGTACAAGCTGAGAAAGGCCCTGTATGGATTGAAACAGGCGCCCAGGGCTTGGTACGAGACGCTATCACAGTTCCTAATCAGTAATGGATTTCGGAAAGGGAAGATCGACAGGACTCTATTCATCATCAAGGATGCGGATGATATGCTAATGGTGCAGATATATGTCGATGACATTATATTCGGGTCAAAGAATATGTCACTCTGTGAGAAGTTTTCTCAACTGATGCAGAACTCATTCCAGATGAGTATGATGGGCAAATTAACATACTTCCTAGGACTCCAGGTCCAGCAGTCAGCTGATGGGATTTTCATTAATCAGCGGAAGTATGCCAAGGACCTAATTCAGAAATATTGCCCAGAGAAGACTAAGGCTCTCAGAATACCGATGAGCACCAGTTGCCAGATCTTTCTTGATGAAGAAGGAGAATCGGTTGATCCTTCCAGCTACAGAGGTATTATTGGATCACTTCTCTATCTGACAGCCAGCAGACCCGACATTTCATACTCAGTCGGAGTGTGTGCCAGATATCAAGCCAATCCAAAGAAGTCACACATGGAAGCTGCTAGGAGAATAGTGAAATATCTCAAAGGAACTGAATCACTTGGCTTATGGTACCCCAGGAATGATGAGCTTACACTCATTGGGTATTCAGATTCAGATTTTGCTGGATGCCGTATAGATAGAAAAAGTACCAGTGGTACGTGTCAGTTTCTAGGACACAAGCTAATCAACTGGTTTAGCAAGAAGCAACACTCAGTTGCTACATCTACTACTGAGGCTGAATATGTTGCCGCTGCCAGTTGCTGTGCTCAAATTCTCTGGATCAAGCAACAACTGGAAGACTATGAAGTGGACACTGGTTGTGTACCCATCTATTGCGACAACAGCAGCGCTATGTGCATAACGAAGAATCCGGTTCATCACTCTAGGACCAAGCACATAGATATCCGACATCACTTCATACGTGATCATGTCGAGAAGAAGGATATCAGCGTAGAGTACATCAGAACCGACGATCAACTGGCTGATATCTTCACCAAACCTTTGCCAGAAGCAAGATTCAAGGAGTTGTGCATCAAACTCGGTCTTATGGAGATTGATGCGAGCCCTAGTGTTGAGGAAGAATGAGTCCCAGCTCTCATTCCGTTCTTGATTCTCTGAAGGTGGTATCTACTGGCAGAACCTATTCCATAAACAACGAAGGAAATGAGTCCCAGCTCTCATTTCGAATTTGCCAGCAGTAATGCACCATCAGTCGAAGTAAAATTGGGTCCCAGCTCCCAACTCCAAGCAATGATGAAGCCATGAAGAGAAGATTATGCGGAATGAATTGAGTCCAAGCTCTCAATTCTTTCAATCTTTCAAGCTGTCAGCAGACAACTGGTGATATATCAACGACTGGTGAAAATTGAGACCTCGCTCTCAATTTGTCAAAGTACACGGGAACCAGTTGTGAGTATCAGTTGTCAACTGGTAAGAAGGCCATACTGGCAGGGGGAAATATGCGACTGGCGTATACCACTGATGACCAGGTATACTACTGATGACCAGTTGAGTCCCAGCTCTCAACTGACGGTCTCTTGAAGTCCAAGAGTCGTGCCAGCTGTCGCAGAAATGGCGGGAAAGATTTAAGATTGGTATCGCGTGTGCATATCTTCGAATTTAATGCGGCATTTAATGCCACATTTAATGCGCACAGTGACTGCACAGTCAAAAGCACTCTCGCGACCAATCAGCGTGTGCCATGTCAGCTACACGCTCCATCCCACGTCAGCACGACCACGCACGTCGCCACAGGGAATCGTGCCTGCTGATGACCATCGATCCCCACTTTTGACGAATTAATCTCGTCCATCCATCCCAGCTTGGCACCAGTATATATAGCTGTTTTCATGATCGGAAAAACTCTTACCTTTCCTTCCAATTTTACGAACATATTTTCCGTTCATCTTCCTTAAGATTTCCAATCACTCATTCCCTGAAACCATGGCATCTTCATCCAACCCCGCTGATGATAAATCATCCTCCGCCACTGAGTCTTTGGAGCTAGACTTGCCATTGGCCGAATCACATATGCCAACCTTCACTGGCATTGCAAAAGAAGAAGACATAGACTATACCTATCCATTCAGCAAGCTCGTTTCGCTGAATAAAGCAGCCACCCGACATCGCCTCTCTTATGCACAGATTCGCACAGCCCAAGTTCAGAAAGAGAAGATTCTGAACGACAAGTTGGCCGAGAAGCACCACGGCCCGGAGCTGATGGACATGATAGACCACGAGCAGCTCCGCCCGTATTTGACGGCGACTCCCAGGGTGTTCCACCCACATATGGTTGCCGAGTTCTACGCTCGAGCAGTCATTGCTGACGATAGGAATTCTTTCACTACTTCGGTGTTTGGAACGCTGATCACCGTCGACGCCGCGTATCTGGCAAACTTATTTGGAATGAGGAATAGCGGCGAAGAGGTGGCGACGTACTACCGAGATGATACGGTGGAATTCCGCCGGCGGTGGGAGGAGTGGAAGAAGCCAGAAGTGACTATCTTCAAGACAGGGATGAAGAAGTCAGAAATGCAAGAGTACTGGCAGATGGTGTGTGACATTGTAGTACGCATGCTACAATGCGAAGTCGGCTCTTACGCCGAACTGAGCCTAAAGAAGTTCTCGGTCATGTGCGCCCTCGTGGATGGGGTACATGGAAATTGGGCCGAATTCTTCTTCAGACGGCTGCTGGAAAATGTGGAGAAGAATGTCACGGTGAAGACTGACGGGAAGTTTCTTCACGCAGTGTCATTCGGGCTGAGGATCAGCCACATACTGGAGGTAGAGATGGGGGATGACGTCGACCAGGGCGAGCAACTGGTTGGATCAGACTTCATCCCAGCCACAAGGGTGAAACTGGCTGTCCCCGACTACAAGAAGCCACGCCGGCTGAAGGGAAAGAAGGCTGTGGACCCCGATGAGTCTGTTTCTGAAGAAGATGCAGAACAGACATGGGAGGAAGTACCAGCGGTGGCTCTCCCACTGCCAGCTGCGGCCAAGGATGAGCTGAAAAAAAGCTAGAGGTTGAATCCTTATTCACCTCTATGGAAGAAGCAGTGGCTAAGGCAACCGGCATACATCCTCGGGCATCAGCACAAGTGCCAGCCCCCAGGCCCCCTTCAAGCAAGAAACCTAAGACCCACCAGCGCCAGCAGCCCCAGCCAGCTGTTGCCTATGACCCTGCGTCAGGGAAGGTCTCAATTCCAGTCAAGAAGTCCATCTTGGGACTGACTGAGGAGGAGACCATCGAGAAGATGACCCGAAAGAGGAAGAGGGTCCAGACGAGAGCTCAGAAGCTCCAGGCCAGATCCTCTCTGAAGAATCCTTCACGCGCCTGATGGTCATGGGAGCTGAGGAGGACGTACTATCTCTTGTAGATATGTACAAGCCTGAGGAGGATGTGCCTCAAGTCCCTCCACCCGCGCAAGGGGGTGGTGGAGGTGAATCTGAAGTCCCACTGGCCGCACAAGGGGGTGCCAGTGGAGGAGTTGTTGAGCGGGCGACCACCCCGGAAAAACTGGCGACCACCCCAGCTGAGGAAGAAAAAGTTGAAATGGAGACTACTGGTGAGGAGCCAGCTGCCCCAGCTGCGCCAGTCATCACCGTTCCCGACGAGGAATCCGCACCAGCAGTACATCACTCCAGGGTGCAGAGGATGGAGCCCAGGGATCTATTCCCTAATTTTGAAGACGTGGCTCGTCATCCTGCCAGTCGTCCACAAATCGCAGAAGCCTCTACATCTTCTGGACGACCAGCAGCATCCTCCCCAGCACCAGCACGACATGCGCGAACTGAAAGGAGGCCATACATGCTCTGTATCCATGAGCACCAGCTGATAGATGAAGATACCTTCCGATCGCGAGTGACAAGGGTACACCGGTGGGAGCACCGCGGGGACATGGCGTTTCAAAATTCACGAGTGCCTGAGCCTTCAGCATTCAACATTATCCCCATCAGCGGACTCCCCCACCAGTCAGTCTACGCTTCCAGGATCTACGACTGGTGTCTGCCCCTGCACCCGATGGAGTATTACAACTACTCACTCTATGAGTATGCCGACACCATCACAGCGGAAGTGGAGAGCGCTGTGGATGAGGAGATGATAACCAGGTACAGAGACCTGTGGCGAATGAATGCGGAACTGCTTCTGGAGTTCCGGAGGTGGAGGATTTTCGACTGGTGCCAACGCTAGTTGACAGTGGAGAAGCGTGCCGTACTGTATGCCAGGCTCGGGCTTGGATACTGGAGATCTGAGGAGGCCTGGGCAAATACATTCATGGATACTGATCCTGAAAGCCACCAGTAGCTGTCGAACAGGCGAATTAGGCGCCGATTGAGGAAGATTGCAGAATACCGACAGCTGACTGGAACCTCCGGCCTCCCTAGGCCCAAAATGGTTAAGTTGCCATTTCTCCAGTTCCAGAGCACCAGCAGAGGATATCAGCTCATATACGCTCTCCGCCGCATCAGAGTAATTGTCACTCTCCCCCGGATCCCTCCATATTATGCTATTCTTTTTGATATGGCTGCCAGCGCTCTGCTGGTAGACCACATTGTGGAGGAGGATCCCTCCAGAGGTTGGTGGCTGACCACTGCCGTCCCATCTGTTCCTATGGTTTTGGGCGACCTTGTCCCTTATCATGAGGACTGGCAGCTAGAGGTTTTCACAGCCCCACCTATTTTTGAAGGCCCGCCAGCACCAGCAGACGTGCTCGCGGAGGAGCCAGCAGCAGCCAACGTGCCCACGGAGGAGCCCGCCCCAGTGCAGGTACCAGCTGCGTCTGCTCCAGAGATGGCTGACACCGCACCTGATGTGCCTTCCTCTTCCATGGAAGTATCAGCGCAGCCACTCTCAGAAATTCATCCTCCTGCGCAACTTCTTGCTTACATCGATGCCAGGATGGATCAACGCTTCGCCACTTTCCAAGCCGATGTAGCGCAGCAAATGGATTCCGTCACCGCCGGTGTTGCCACCTTTTTGGCGCGGATCCAAGAGGGGGAAAGGGCGCGAGCACTGGCTGAAGAGGAGAGGGCCAGAATCGTTGAGGAGGAGAGACGCCTTGCAGCCGAAGAAAGGCAAATTGCTGCTGAAGAAAGGCGGAAGAGAGATCAAGAAATGGCCGAACTTACTGCGATCCTGAGGTCTATCACAAGTGCTCGAACTCAGTCACCAGGATCATCTTCCAAGCCATAGTCTTGTCTCTTTATGCTTTTGTAAGTAAATCTGTTAGACTAATCAGTTATCATTCATTGTACATGTAATTGCTAAATCTCTAATGGAATGTTAACTGACAAGTTGATGACAATCTCTTATTGTCCAACAATTGTCTAAGTTTTTACTTACCAGCTGAATTTACACATCCAGTGTAATCAGCACCAGCACTCATCTTGCATGTTAAATTTATTTACATGCTTATTTGCTCTGATCTTAATTTTCATATTTTTAAACGAGCAATATCTTTCCTTGGTTGAGGGGGAAGATTTCTTTTAGTTAGAGCTGATGTTGAGGAAGTAATTTCATGGGTTTAGATCTGATAGGTTCCACTTGTAAAACCCTCAAATCCTTTGTAACTCTCCTCATCAGCTGAGTGCTCGCTGGTTAGGCTTTGATCGCACCAAAAAGGGGGAAATTGTTGGGAAATCTGTCTAAGGTTTCCTTTCCCAGTAACTTACTTGTTTAGATTATAGTTTTGGTGGATCAAATCCTAAGTCCTACCAGCGTCAGTTGTCTCTACATAGCTCTAGTCTCAAATGTAAAGTCCTGTTTAGGTCTTTTGAGTTGTAAGTCGCAGCTGATCAAGACTCATGCTGACACTGTTCACCAGCATGAGAAGCGCTTACCACTGGCTACTGTTTACCAGTTGGGAAAAGTTTCATCAGCAGACGGCTGACAAAGACTCATGCTGACACTGTTCACCAGTGGTATGAAGAGCTTATGACTGGCTACTGTTCACCAGTTGGGAAGGGTTTCATCAGCAGGCAGCTGACAAACCTTACCAGGAGAATGTGTTCCTTACACTATTCACCAGCGGTGATTTCACCAGTCATGGGAGATTCCGAGAAGAGTTAACATCTAGAGATTTGGTAGACTTTGATGATGCCAGGGCAAGTCACCAGCAGAGACTGCCAGCACAAGATCACCA
>JAPKLW010009683.1:0-11992 GCA_026898455.1 Plectranthus barbatus | reverse complement strand
TCAGCTGCGACTTACAACTCAATAGACCTAAACAGGACTTTACATTTAAGACCAGATCTATGTAGAGACAACTGACGCTGGTAGGACTTAGGATTTGATCCACCAAAACTATAATCTAAACAAGTAAGCTGCTGGGGGAGGAAACCTTAGACAGATTTCCCAAAAATTTCCCCCTTTTTGGTGCGATCAAAGCCTAACCAGCGAGCACTCAGCTGATGAGGAAAGTTACAAAGGATTTCAGGGTTTTACAAGTGAAACCTATCAGATCTAAACCCATGAAATTACTTCCTCAACATCAGCTCTAACTAAAAGAAATCTTCCCCCTCAACCAAGGAAAGATAATGCTCGTTTAAAAATATAGAAATTAAGATCAGAGCAAATAAGCATGTAAATGAATTTAACATGCAAGGTGAGTGCTGGTGCTGATTACACTGGATGTGTAAATTCAGCTGGTAAGTAAAAACTTTGACAATTGTTGGACAATAAGAGATTGTCATCAACTTGTCAGTTAACATTCCATTAATGTTTTAGCAATTACATATAGATTGAATGATAACTGACTAGTCTATGGCCTTGAAGATGATCCTGGTGACTGAGTCCGAGCACTGGTTAAGGACCTCAGGATCTCAGAAAGAGCGGCCATGTCTTCCTCTCTCTTCATCCTCCATTCAGCAGCAATTCTCCTCTCTTCAGCTGCAAGGCGCCTCTCCTCCTCAGAAATTCTGGCTCTCTCCTCTTCAGCCAGTGCTCGCGCACTTTCCCCCTCTTGGATCCGCGCCAAAAAGGTGGAAACACCTGTGGTGACAGATTCAAGGCGCTGCTCGACATGCTCTTGGAAAGAGGCAAAACGCTGATCCATCCTGGCATCAATGAAAGCAAGAAGTGCTGGAGGATGGATCTCAGAGAGTGGCTCCACTGAAACTTCCATGGAAGTGGAAGGCGCATCAGGTGCAGTATCAGCCATCTCTGGTGCAGACTCAGTTGGTTCCTCCACTGGGGCGGGCTCCTCCGCGGGCACCTCAGCTGATGCTGGTTCCTCCGCGAGCACCTCGGCTGGTGCTGGTAGGGGTGTTCATGGTTTGGCCGAAACCGGTCAAACCGGCCAAACCGTATTAATTTGGCCGGTTTGGCCGGTTTGAAATTTAATTTTAGAACTGGCGGTTTGAAAATTTTAAAACCGGATAAATTTGGTTTGGTTACGGTTTGGAGACTCAAACCGGCCGTTTGGGCCGGACCGGCCGTATATATATGTATATATATATATATATATATATATAGTATAATTAATTAATATAATTTGTAGCTCATTTGTTAAGTTTCTACTTTTTCATACAATTAACCCATGTTCAAATTTATTGGCAAACATACTATAGTTTTAGTTTTATTTTTTTATTTATCAAAAATAAACTAATAAGTATTAACATTAAATAATATTATTTTATATAATTTCCTTAAGATAAATTAAGCATGAACTTTATAATAATAATTTTACACATCTCTTTCAATTTTACATTTGAATTTTAAGGTTATAATTTTAATACATTTGACCCATGTGTTTCTTTTGATTTACATTAAATTATAAATATAAGATTTTTAGAATAAAATTATATTATTATAAGTAGTAACAAATAATATAAAATGATTAATTTGTATTTAGGCCCTAGTTTTCTACAAATTATAGTAGATTGTTGAAAGTTGAAACATATTTCTTTTCAAACCGTCAAACCGGCCGGACCAAACCGTTTTTATATGGTTTGGCCGGTTTGGTTTCAAAAAATTATTTGGCCGGTTTGGTTTGAAAAATTCTCAAACCGTACCTATCGGTTTGGCCGAAATTTTCCTTCCAAACCGGCCGAACCGGACCGCGAACACCCCTAGGTGCTGGCGGACCTTGTACAAAAACAGGTGGGGCTGTGAAAACCACCAGCTGCCAGTCCATATGATATGGGACAAGATCGCCCATGACCATTGGAACAGGGGGGACGGCAGTGGTCAGCCACCAACCTCTGGAGGGATCCTCCTCCACAATGTGGTCTACCAGCAGAGCGCTGGCAGCCATATCAAAAAGAACAGCAAAATATGGAGGGATCCTGGGGAGAGTGACAATTACCCTGATGCGGCGGAAAGCGTATATCAACTGATATCCGCGGCTGGTGCTCTGGAACTGGAGGAAAGGTAACTTCGGTTTAGATCGGGGAAGGCCTGAGGATCCAGTCAGCTGTCTGTAGAGAGCAATCTTCTTCAATCGGCGCTTGATTCGCCTGATAGACAGCTGGTGGTGGCCTTGGGCTTCAGTACCCATAAACTCAATTGCCCATGCCTCCTCTGCTCGCCAGTACCCAAGCCCGAGCCTGGCATACAGGACCGCCGTCTTCTCCACATTTAACTGGCGCTGGCACCAGTCAAAGATCCTCCATCTCCGGAACTCCAGAAAGAGTTCGGCATCAAAAATGTCAGTCAGGTCCCCATACCTGGTGATCAACTCCTCGTCAACAGCCCTCTCCACCTCGGCTGTGATGTTCTCAGCATACTCATAGAGGGAGAAATTGAAATACTCCACCGGGTGTAAGGGCAGGCACCAGTCAAGGATCCTTGAGGCATAGATCGACTGGTGAGGGAGACCGCTGGTGGGGATAATGTAGAATGCTGAAGGCTCCGGCACTCTTGAATTTCGAAACGCCAGGTCCCCGCGGTGCTCCCACCTGTGAATCCCCGTGACCCTCACCTAAAATGTATCTTCATCGATCAGGTCATGAAGGTGGATACTCAGCATGTAAGAACTCCTCTCTTGACGCACACGAGGCGCTGATGTTGGTGTGGGTGCAGCTGGTCGTCCAGAAGATGATGCTTCGGAAGAGTGTGGACGACTGTCAGCTGGACGAGCCTCAGTCTCAAAATTGGGGAAAAGATCCCTTGGCTCCATCCGCTGCACCCTGGAGTGATGTACTACTGGTGAGGATTCTTCTTCGGGAATGATTATGACTGGCGCAGCTGGAGCAGCTGGCACCTCACCAGTAGTTTCCATTGCAACTTCTTTCTCTACATCATCAGAGAAACTCGCCAGTTTTTCCGGGGTGGTCGCCCGCACAACAACTCCTCCACTGGCACCCCCTTGCGCGGCCAGTGGGACTCCAGATTCACCTCCACCACCCCCTTGCGCGGGTGGAGGGACGTGAGGCACATCCTCCTCAGGCTGGTACATATCTACTAGAGATAGTACGTCCTCCTCAACTCCTATGTCCAACAGGCGCGTAAAAGATTCATCTGGTAGGATCTGGCCCGGAGCTAGTGCTGGTGGCACAGCACTTGAAGTCTGGGCAACAGCCCATTTGCCCTTGGCAACTTGTTGCATTTGCTCCGCCAGCTGCGCCTGACGACGGGATTCGTGCTCGGCCTTGACTCTAGCAAAGGCTTCATCGCGGGCTGCCAGCTCAGCCTCCCTTTTTCGCTGGTCGGCCAAGGCCTTTAGCCTTGCCTGAGTCTGCTTCTTCCTCACAATGGAAGCTTGTTGATCCCTCTTGGCTTGCTCAACCAGCCTCTGAGCTTTTGTTTGGACCCTTTTCCTTTTCCGGGTCATTTTTTCTATCGTCTCCTCCTCAGTCAGTCCAAGGACGGATTTCTTGACTGGTATAGATATCTTCTTTGATTCTGGAGCATAGATGACAGCTGGCTGGGGCTGCTGGGACTGGTGCAACTTGGGCTTCTTCCTTGGAGAAGACCTGGTGACTGGCATCTGAGCTGATGACCCAGTCACTGCTTGCTCCATCTCGTGAAATGAGGATTCCACCTCATACTTCCTCTTCATTTCCTCCTTCGCCTCAGCTGTCAGCGGAAGAGCTACAGCTGGCACGGCCTCATCTACTGGTTCTGACTCCTCCTCAGAAACTTCGTCAGCAGGGTCCACAGCCTGCTTGCCTCTCAGCCGTTGAGGCTTCTTGTAGTCTGGGCCAGGAAGTTTGACCTTGGTGACTGGAATAAAGTCAGACCCGACCAGTTGCTCCCCTCGGTCGATTCGGTCACCCATCTCCACCTCCAGAATGTGGCTGATTCGCAGGCCAAAAGACACTGCATGGAGGAACCTGCCGTCAGTCTTGACTGTGCAGTTCTTCTCCACATTCTCCAGCAGCCGACCGAAAATGAACTCGGCCCAGTTTCCATATATGCCATCCACCAGCGCGCACATAACGGAAAACTTCTTTAGGCTTAGTTCGGCATAGGAGCCGACCTCGCACTGGAGCATGCGCACCACAATGTCGCATACCATCTGCCAGTATTCGTCCATCTCTGATTTCTTCATGCCAGTCTTGAAGATAGTCACCCTCTCCTTCTTCCAATCAGTCCACCTCCGCCTGAACTCCACCGTATCATCCTTGCAATACGTAGCCACCTCCTCACCAGTACTCCTCAGCCCAAAGAGGTTGGCTAGGTACTCTACGTCGATGGTGATCAGATGTCCGAATACCGACGTGGTGAAGGATTTCCTGTCGTCAGCTATCACCGCGCGAGCATAGAACTCGGCGACCATGTGTGGGTGGAAGGTCCTGGGGGTTGCCGTCAAGTATGGTCGGAGCTGCTCATGTTCGATCATCTCCATCAGCTCCTCGCCGTGATGCTTCTCGGCCAGTTTGTCGTTCAAAATCTTCTCCTTCTGGACTTGGGCGGCTCTGATCTGGGAGTTAGAAAGAAGATGTTGGGTGGCCTTTTTGTTCAACTGAACAAGCTTGTTGAAAGGGTAGGTATAATCTATGTCTTCTTCTTTCACAATGCCAGTGAAGGTAGGCATGTGGGATTCGGCTAATGGTAAGTCTAGATCCAAAGACTCAGTGGAAGAGGATGATTTAGGGTTGGATGAAGATGCCATGTTTTCAGGGAATAAGTGTTCGGAAATTTTAAGTAAGATGAACAGAAAATATGTTCGAAAAATTTGAAGGAATAATAAGAGTTTTTCCGATCACAAATAAATGCTATTTATACTGGTGCCATGCTGGGATGGATGGACGAGATGAATTCGTCAAAAGTGAGGATCGACGGTCATCAGCAGGCACGATTCCCTGTAGCGACGTGCGTGGCCGTGCTGACGTGGGATGGTGCGTGTAGCTGACATGGCACACGCTGATTGGTCGCGAGATTGTTTTTGACTGCGCAGTCACTGTGCGCATTAAATGTGGCATTAAATGCCGCATTAAATTCGAAGATATGCACACGCAATACCAATCTTAAACCTTTCCCGCCATTTCTGCGACAGCTGGCACGACTCTTGGACTTCAAGAGAACGTCAGTTGAGAGCTGGGACTCAACTGGTCATCAGTAGTATACATGGTCATCAGTAGTATACGCCAGTCGCATACTTCCCCCTGCCAGTATGGCCTTCTTACCAGTCGACAACTGATACTCACAACTGGTTCCCGTGTACTTAGACAAATTGAGAGCTAGGACTCAATTTTCACCAGTCGTTGATATATCACCAGTTGTCTGCTGACAACTTGAAAGATTGAAAGAATTGAGATCTTGGACTCAATTCATTCCGCATAATTTTCTCTTCACTTCTTCATCATTGCTTGGAATTGGGAGCTGGGACCCAATTTTACTTCGACTGATGGTGCATGACTGCTGGCAAATTCGAAATGAGAGCTGGGACTCATTTCCTTCGTTGTTTATGGAATAAGTTCCGCCAGTAGATACCATCTGTGGTTTTGAGCCACCACTAAAGAAAACATGAAGACTAAGAGCTTGGACTTAGTCTTAATCAGCATCCTTCAGAAAATCAAGAACGGAATGAGAGCTGGGACTCATTCTTCCTCAACACTAGGACTCGCATCAATCTCCATAAGACCGAGTTTGATGCACAACTCCTTGAATCTTGCTTCTGGCAAAGGTTTGGTGAAGATGTCAGCTAGTTGATCGTCGGTTCTGATGTACTCTACGCTGATATCCTTCTTCTCGACATGATCACGTATGAAGTGATGTCGGATATCTATGTGCTTGGTCCTAGAGTGATGAACCGGATTCTTCGTTATGCACATAGCGCTGCTGTTGTCGCAATAGATGGGTACACAACCAGTGTCCACTTCATAGTCTTCCAGTTGTTGCTTGATCCAGAGAATTTGAGCACAGCAACTGGCAGCGGCAACATATTCAGCCTCAGTAGTAGATGTAGCAACTGAGTGTTGCTTCTTGCTAAACCAGCTGATTAGCTTGTGTCCTAGAAACTGACACGTACCACTGGTACTTTTTCTATCTATACGGCATCCAGCAAAATCTGAATCTGAATACCCAATGAGTGTAAGCTCATCATTCCTGGGGTACCATAAGCCAAGTGATTCAGTTCCTTTGAGGTATTTCACTATTCTCCTAGCAGCTTCCATGTGTCACTTCTTTGGATTGGCTTGAAATCTGGCACACACTCCGACTGAGTATGAAATGTCGGGTCTGCTGGCTGTCAGATAGAGAAGTGATCCAATAATACCTCTGTAGCTGGAAGGATCAACCGATTCTCCTTCTTCATCAAGAAAGATCTGGCAACTGGTGCTCATCGGTATTCTGAGAGCTTTAGTCTTCTCTGGGCAATATTTCTGAATTAGGTCCTTGGCATACTTCCTCTGATTAATAAAAATTCCATCAGCTGACTGCTGGACTTGGAGTCCTAGGAAGTATGTTAATTTGCCCATCATACTCATTTGGAATGAGTTCTGCATCAGTTGAGAAAACTTCTCACAGAGAGACATATTCTTTGACCCGAATATAATGTCATCGACATATATCTGCACCATTAGCATATCATCAGCATCCTTGATAAGGAAGAGAGTCCTGTCGATCTTCCCTTTCCGAAATCCATTATTGATTAGGAACTGTGATAGCGTCTCGTACCAAGCCCTGGGCGCCTGTTTCAATCCATACAGGGCCTTTCTCAGCTTGTACACTTTGGTGCCTACTTCAAAGCCTGGAGGTTGTTCGACATATACTTCCTCCTTTAGCTCGCCATTCAAGAAGGCGCTCTTCACGTCCATCTGGAATACCGTGAAACCATGATACGCTGCATACGCAAGGAACAGCCGTATCGCCTCCATTCTTGCAACTGGTGCGAAGGTCTCGTCGAAGTCGATGCCTTCACATTGCTTGTAACCTTTGGCGACTAAACGAGCTTTGTTTCTGATTACAATGCCATTCTCATCTCGCTTGTTCTTGAAAACCCACTTGGTGCCAATCACTGACTGGTGTGATGGTCTCTCTACCAAGTCCCAAACATTGTTGCGAGTGAATTCCGCAAGCTCTTCTTGCATGGCATTAATCCAATCGGCAGATTCTAGCGCAACTCCTATGGAAGTAGGTTCCTCTTGAGAAATAAAACAAGTCAGGTGCGCACTGCCGTGTCGAGTCTGAACCGAACCTTCTGGATTACCGAGAATAGCCTCGGATGGGTGATTTCTCAGCCATTTGGGAAGATGAGAATCTGCTGGCGTTGGTTCTTCTGTCATGATGACTGGTGCTTCCTGAACTTCACCAGTCGGAGCTGCAATTGCAACTGGTGGTTGACCTTCACTAGGCGGAATAATCTCTTCATCAGCTTCACTCTCTGACTGATCTCCTGATCATTCGGCGATAATTACATCGTCAGCTGGTGCATTCACTCCAGCTGGTACATCGTCTTCTCCTGGATTATTGCCAGTTTCACTCAGAGAGATTGAGTGTAAGGTCTCAGCAAGGTCAATTGCATCACCGACCCTCCCGGATTGCTGATGGGCAACCGAGGATACTGGTTGTGAAGATGATCCAGTCATAGGTCTAGTCAAACCAGTTGGTTGAGCATTGGAAGAATTCCTGCCCAACTGATCAACGACATCATTGACCTCAGGAACATCTTCAGCCAGTTGTCGTAATGTCCTGCGCACTAAAGTAGCTTCATCAAAAACAACATTGCATGTTATTTCCACAAGTTTGGTGGTCTTGTTAAATACTCTATAGCCCTTGTGAGAGGGATGTCCATATCCGACAAGGACACCCTCATCAGCCTTAGGTGAAAAAGCATTTAACTTCGACTTACCATTATTATGGACATAACATGGTGAACCGAAAGCACGAAGATGATCTATAGAAGGCTTACGACCAAAATAAACTTCGTAGGGAGTTTTCTTGAGTCTGTCGTTGATCCCGCTTCTATTCTGAGTATAGCAGGCTGTTACCAACGCTTCTCCCCAAAAACTCTGTCCTAAGCCGGATTCTGCCAGCATGGACCGGACCGCTTCTTTCAGCGTCCTGTTCCTACGTTCTGCCAGTCCATTCTGTTGCGGTTGCCTTGGTGCAGATCTTTCATGCTTAATGCCAGCTTCCGCGCAAAAGTCCATCAGCAGACTGTTGCAGAATTCCGTCCCATTGTCTGACCGTATCCGCTTTACCATAGCTTCTCTCTGTTTCTGTGCTTTGACAATCAAATCTGGAAGAATGACTTTCACTTCATCCTTGGTTCTGAGAAGCTTTACCCAGGTATAGCGCGAGTAGTCATCGACTACCACCAGCGAATAACGTCTTCCTCCAATGGTTTGAGGTGCTACTGGTCCAAAGAGGTCCATATGTAGCAATTCGAGTACCCGACTGGTACTGGGGCAGATTGGCGACTGGTTCTTGAAGGACTTCTTAGTTTGCTTGCCCTGCTGGCATGCTTTGCAAATCCCTTCCTTCTTGAATCCTCCCTTGGGTAGTCCTTCCACAAGATCATGCTTGGCCAGGTAGTTGATAGTTCTGAAATTCAGATGACTCAACCTTTTGTGCCACAGCCAGTTAGTTTCCATAGTACTGGTGGCCACGAAGCATGAATCTGTCTTCCCACTTTGCCAGTCGACAGTATAAAGTCCTTCGTTCCGAATACCTCTCAGCTTGATCTCACCAGTCTTCTCGTCCTTGATCTGGCACTCTGATTTCCCAAAGTGAACTGTGTAGCCACTATCGCACAGCTGACTGATACTCAGGAGGTTGTGCTTGAGAGAGGTGACAAGGGATACATTTATAATTCTGACATCTTCCTTCTCGATGCAGCCCTTGCTAATAACTCTGCCCTTAGAGTTATCACCAAAGATAACTGGAGGTCCTTTGACCTTGATAAGATCTGCAAACAAATCCTCTTCACCAGTCATGTGAGCTGAACACCCACTATCTAAGATCCACTCTCTCGACCTCTGAAGCTGTGTTGCATGATCCTGTACCTGCAAGAAAGATAAAGAATTTATTTAGGTCCCCGATCTTCTGCGGGTCCTGCAGGGTTAGATCGCTGAATGATTCCTTTCGGAATCCAGACTTTAGTGATTTTCAGCTTGGTTTTACCCTTGTTGATATCATCAGTAGCCTTTTCCTTCCTATTGATGTAATGCATGAGTTTGGTTTGGGAAGGTGTGGCTGTGTGTGTAACTTCTTTGGAAGTATTCTTCCGCTGAGAGTTTCGGAAATATTTTTCCGGTTGTGTGTGTTGCCTTCGTGGTCTCTGGAAGTGTGGACCACCATGGCTAGCCTTCACAGCCCTTTGAGAAAACTTGTGATTGGGCTCAGGCCTCTGATAGATATTCCTCCTATCAGGTATTATCCTTCTCTCAGAGTTACTCTGAGATTTGGATCCCTTGTAAGTATGCTGGTGATTGGCATACTGACGAGGTTGTGTGTGGATTCTCTTGACAGCTGGTGCTGGCTGTCGGATTCCACTGGTAGCTGACGCTGACTTCATTGCCTTAGAATTATTCGGCTTAGTCTGCGTCTTAGGGTGTGCTGGCGTCCTGTCAGCAGAGGATTTTGCCAGTTGAGGTTTTTGTCGTGATGACTCACCTATGTATCTGGTCTTATTATTCCTGTGCTGATTAGCCATACGGGACTGACTGGTATTACCAGCTGGTGCTGATGTATTTACCAGTTTGCCCTTACCCTTATTAGCTATGAGTTCGGGTTGGTTTATGCTCAAAACCTTTTCAAATCCCAACCCGGATTTATCAGTAGGCTTTCTCCAATGGGATAGAGCCTCTTCCAAATTCTTGGAGCCTTTGTTCAAATGATTTATTTTATTGTCTTGCTCAAGGACAATCTTTTGAAAGGTATCTCTCTCAGTTTTTAAAATTTCAAAATTTTTGAGCAAATCTGAGTGGGTTTCTTTCAGAGTGGCTAACTCTACACCGAGTGACCTAGATTTTTCAATCTCATTGGTCAAAATAGAAATCTGATTTTTTAGCGAGGTGTTTTCGCTAGCCAAGATATTCTTTATTTCGTAAAATTTAAGAAATTCTTGCTGAAGAATATCTATAGTGACAACCTCTGAGTCGGAGCAATGCGACTCAGCATCGTCTAGGATGCATGGAGATATGATGTTAAGTGAGGGAACAGATTGTACCTGGTCGTCAGCAGCAAGTGCTTGTTCCTCCTCACTGTCAGCACATTCTTCATGTGCTTCCTCTCCGAAAGCTACCATCAGCGCCAGTAGCGCTTCCTCCTCTGACTCTTCATCTGACTCATACTCTCCATCATCATGGTCAGGTATATCAGGAACCTCTGTCCTTGTCAGCATGGCCTTAGCAACGGCCTTGGATGCACGCTCTTCAAAGAGCTTCTTCAGCCTTTCCCGCTCATCTTTATCCACCTGTGGACATTCAAATTTAAGATGATCAGGGGATTGGCATTGATAACAAGCGCGGGGAGCTCTCTTGACGAATTTTCCATCAGTTGAGCTAAGAGATACTCCCTGTTCGACTTGGCTTTCTCCAGAAGAACAGCCAGTCTCTTCATTTGTTGCTCAAGATCTGCGATAGAGCTCTCGCTGCCTTTTGAGTTAGATCCCGATGGGGATGGGATCTCTTTCTGCTGGCTGTGCTGCCCAGCAGGTCTGTCAGTATGAAAAGGCTTCTTGTGCTTCCACTTGAAATCCCTCTTGACGAAGTAGGCTTCGTCTTGTGTTTTGATGCTGGGAGATCCAACGGTCCGAATGGCTTCATTTTTGTTCACCATTTGGATATCCCACTCATGTGCTTGGAGCTGAGCAAATAGCTCCTTGGGAGTCATCTTGGATAGATCCTTCTCCTTAAGAGATGTAGTCTTCACAAACCAGTCCTCCTTGGGCATCTTTGACAGGATCTTTGCATTAAGCTCTGCATTCGAGTACTCCTTGTCCAAAGACTTCAGCTCGCTGACTATAGCATTGAATCTAGCCTCCATCTCCTTGATGGTTTCACCAGTCAGCATCTGGAATGACTCGTACTTGTCCACCGCAACTTGCAACTTGTTGCGCTTCATCTGATCTGTCTCCGTACAGAGACTATCAAGGTAGTCCCAGACTGCCTTGGCGCTGTCAAATTGGAGGGCTTCATCCATCAGCGGATCTGGAAGAGATGATAAGATCATCTCGAGAGCAACGGAGTCCAGCTGATTCCGCCTCCTGTCTTCAGCGTTCCATTCTTCTGGGGGCTTTGGGATCTCAGCAGCTGGGCGATCTCCTAGCTGGTGTTGTGTCTTGGTGATCTCGATCGGCCCTTTCTCCAGCACATCCTTCATCTCCGGATGGACGCTTTTCAGCTGAATGAACGACCTCTTTCGCCATATATCATGCTTGTCCGGATTGTAGTTGAGCAGCTTGGGGATATTCATCTTGCGTACCTGAGCTAAACAACAGACAGACAAAGTGGAGTGCAAGGAAACTTGGATCTCGGTCCTAAGCGACTCAGTGTACGACCAGTCTAGAAAGACCGACCGCGCCTGATACCACTTGTTGGTCCCGGTTTTTCAGAGTATAAAACGTTACGCAGCGGAAATAATATTAAGTGAAATGTTTTCTTGCACGCTACTTACACACAGCTGACAACTGGCAACTGGTCAGCTGGTGCTGGTTACTCAGTACGCAGCTGACAACTGGTCAGCTGGTGATTCAAAACTTAGAATATTTTAGCCTTGTTTGCACATTTATATATCAGTTTCAGGATATACTCCAGCACTTGAGTGCTGGGTTTAAAATATGAATGAAAGACAGAAA
>JAPKLW010009682.1:0-11993 GCA_026898455.1 Plectranthus barbatus | reverse complement strand
ATAGTTAGTTACAATTCTATGTGGATTATGATTCATTTTGTTATATTAACTATTTGGCCTAATTACAACGTTGTTTTTTAATTGGACCCAATTTTAAATTTTAATTCTATTACTTTGTACATTAAATTTTTATTATATCTTTATAAATAGAATGTATAAGTATTTTATGATTCTAAACTTATGCTTAGGTTTTTGTTGTTAAATTTCATATTTTTATGAATTACCTAATTTTGAATCATATTTTTATGCATCAAGCATGTTAAACATAAATAAAAAACCATAACTAACAATTAATTATTACATAGAATAATAGAATACCGACCATTTTCTGTATTTAAATACCTCCATAAATAGTTATCTTTTTTTTTTTGGAAAAGGGTAATTAGTTATCTCTAATTTGCTGATATTTAATATATTTGAAACTTATATAGTGTATATTCTTAACTTAATTAATAAGACTCACATAACTTTATACAGAATATATCTATCAATTATCATCAAGCTGATTTGGCAACCATCACCATCTAATTGAGGAAAAAAAATTTAGCTGTATAGTGTGCCGAATTCAAAACTAACATTTAAAAATATTAAAAAAATTATAACTAATAACCAAATTAAAATTGCTTAGTAATCTCCAATATAAAATCTATAATATAGTTAATACTAATTTATTATACCGTCAATCAGATTTATAAATGTTCTCTTTTTTATCCTGAAATATTACTCTATAGTAGAATATTTCATTATTAATTTTCTATTATTCATTTGATTTTCCTTTATTAAATTATTATACTCCCTTCGTCCCGGGTTGACCGGACACAATAACCAAGGAGTGTGAGTGTAAAGTAAGTTGAGTTGAATTAATATTTTAGGAATAATAGGAAAATATATCCCCATATTCACAAATTAAGGAAATATATCCCAGGGTTTTAAAGTTAGGGAATTATATCCCCAACTTTACTTCTGTTAGGGAATTATATCCTTCTTTGCTAACTCATCCTGTAAGTGCCACGTGGCATTGATGTGGCATTGTATCACTGCCACATGGTACCAAATCAGCGCCATGTGTCAATGATATGACATTTTTAAAATATTTATTATTATTTTATTTTAATTATTAATATATTATTATTTTTTATCTTAATTTTTTAATAATATTTATTTTATTTTCTTCATGTACAATTAAGGAATATTATTTTTTCAAAACAATATTATTAAAAAATAAATATATATGTTTCTAATAATATTTTTATTTTTCAACTAATTCTTTTATTTTTAATAATATTTCAATGAAGAAAATAAGAAATATATATTAATAACAATTTAAATAAAAAACCAAAATATTATTGAAAAGATGAAAATAAAAAAATACATTAATAATTAAATTAAAAAATAAAAAATTATTTTAAAATAAAAATGACATGTCATTTCCACATGGCACTATGTGGCGCTATGTGTCAATGAGTTAATGTTAAATCAGTGCCATGTGGCACTTAACGGATGAGTCTGCGAATAAGGATATAATTCCCCAACAGAAGTAAAGTTGAGGACATAATTCCCTAATTTTAAAACCCTGGGATATATTTCCCTAATTTGTGAAAGATGGGGATATATTTCCCTATTATCCCAATATTTTATTGTTGAGTGTGAAAATTTTTTTTTAGTAATGGAACAGACGAAAAAAGAAAGTGAGACAATTAAACTGAGACGGAGGGAGTATTATATATTAACATATTAAAACTCATTTTAATTCATTACTTTACTGAATTAAATTAAAGTAAAATAAGATATTAATTAACTTATATTAACATAAGTGTTTTAAGAAATTATAATTATAATAAATTCTAAATCAAAAATATTAAAACAAATAAATAATATAAATAGAAAATCAAAATGAAGAAAATAATTACCAAAAGGGCAAAAAAAAAAAAAGTTGAGGGATGACTGCGCATTATTCCTTTCCACCATTCTGAGGGAGTTGAAAGCGATGGCGGTGCATTAGTGGAGCAGCTCTGCTGCAATCACTTGGATGGTATTAAAGTGTACCTTTTGGATGTGTGTCTTTAGAAGGTCTCAGGTTAGGCACGCCTAAACGGTTAATGTGAGTTTTATCCATTAATTAAGTTGAAACTCATCTAATATACTTTAAGTGGGGTTTAATAAACCCTATTTAAGATGGGTGAACCGATTTGGGTATGGATAAAACCCGCCTGAACCGTTTAGGCATGCCTAACGCAAGTTTTTGCCTTAAAATTTTGTTTTATTTCACTGTTATTTGGATATGATATCTGGCTCCAAGTTAATTGTAGTAACATTGAATTACAACCCTTCCAACACAATTTCTAATTACTTAATCTTAAGTTTTTTATTGAGCAATAATTGTATTTCTCTAGCCTGTAGAGTGTAGACATGCCATATACTATGTATATATAAACTATAAATATACAAATTTACAAATATATATAAACTATAAATATACAAATTTATACAATATACTATGTGACATACAACTAAAATAAGTATAACACAGCATCAAAATAAAAACTTACCGAAAACTACAATTGTAATTTCAAATAAGATATCATATTCACTAATTTCCCTAGCTGTTCTATTCTTTATTTATTGCACTCATTTATTCCCTAATGTTGTGTATTTTCAATTGTTAAATCAATTAGTTTTTTCATTTTTTATATAATTATTTTTGAAATTCTTGTGTTAGTGGAAAATAGAATTCATGAAATTTTGCTTTTAGATATATATAAATATATAGATTATAATAATATATTTATTTATTTTTATTAATTAATTGTAGAATTTTTATCTCTGTGAGAAAATATATAATGAAGGCTGAAGGGGCCTTATTTTAAAAATATATTGATATAGATGTGAAATAATTGTGTGCAAATTCAAAAACAACTTTTTTCCGTTCTATACTTTGCATACATTCACCTTGCTATTAAATATATAATGATCAATTTAATTCTTTAACTATTTTGATGGGAGCATATTAAACCTTAAATTATCCCTTAACTTTTTAAGTTGATTAATTTAACCCTTTAATTATTAAAACTCTTATTTTGCCCTTTTTAAGAGTGTAAATATTTTTTTAATTATTAACAAAATCTAAGATTAAGATTTTAAATATTTAAAAACAAAACCTTGATAAAATCAAATCTAAGTTTATTATATAAAGCATTAAATTTAAAATATCTATAAATTAAATAAATGAGTTTATAAAATATAATAGTTTAAAGAATATAAATTATATTGTAAATCTCTGTTTTATTTTATTTAGTAATAAATATTTATTTTTGCTGTTCAACTTTTAATTTCTTAGTAAATCAAAGAAATTATTCCACCTATATTTTTTTCCGTAGATAAAAGTCTAAAATAAAAAATATAACTAAATTAATAATAAAATTATAATTAAAATAAGAAAAGGAATTATTACTGTACTGCCAACAACAATATAAAACACACAAGTACAATTCAAATTAAACATACAACTACTAATATAAAAATTTGCGATTAATTAACACAAAATCATTACAGAAAAAATGGTAAAAACAAAGCATCATCGTTGAATGAAATGCATCCAAAGTAAAAATCAATTTATAATTATATAATGTACATTACAAATCACTCTCTATTCACTCCAACATCAATCTAAGAAAAATAAAATAAAATTACAATTTTGTTCTTACAAACAAAATAGGGACAATAGAACAAAATGGCTTGGCCTCCAACTCAAAAGTGAATGAGGATGGAGTTGATGATGGTTGACCTATTTATAGGTGAAAGGGTGAAAAAAAATCAATCAAATATGGTAAGTTTATAAATTGTGACAATCAAATTAAATGTAATTAATTAGGATGAATCATATAATTAGATAATATGAAATATTAATGTATGTAATTAATATAATCGGTTTTATATTACGAATTTAAATTAATATATCACCATAATTATTATTTGATAAGTAATTAATTACAAAATATTTAAAATACCTAATATAATAATTCATTATTATTCTATTAATTATGAATTCATCCAACACAAATAATTTTATTTTATTCCTTAGTCATTGCAATTTTTTTCCTGTACAATTATTTCTGTAAACTTTATATGATCGAAAAAAAATCTTTATTAATGATTTTGCTTATAAATTTATATAGATATATAAATTTGATTATATTTCAAGAATAAATCAGAATAATAAAAACATGTTTTATTTATCTTCATGGATAATACATAATAAGAATAAAAATAATTATTAGTAATTATTTGTAAATTTTAGTAATTACATTCTTACCATATTTGTTACTACTTAACTAAAACATTACTCAATTATTTTTGGTAAGTTTTTTGGGGGTTGTGCTTTTGAGTATATATAGATATAGATATAAATATAGATTATTATTATTATTTGCACTGTGTCATGATTAAATGAATGAGATGTAATCATTTTTATGTATGTTAATTTTCACAAATAATTACACCAAATTCAAATAATAAAAATATCTAATATTATGCTTTTAATCTAAATTTTTTCTCCAAATAAAAGAAATTGGTTATTCTTCATTATAAAAAAATATCTCATTCGGTTTTTGTGAAATAAATTTACTGAAAAAATTCTTCATGATAATATAAGAAAATAAGGATGTATATCAATATTGATGATATTTAAATCTCAATTTCAATTTAATATAAATTAATCATTTATTAATCTTTGGATTATAGGTTAGTAATAAAATTAATCTAAAAATTAATTATTTTATATAAATATAAGGATGCAAAACAGATATATAAATAATTAGCAATAATCAATTATATTATAATAATTAAATACTTACCATATTTTTTAGGTAAGTATATCATTAAATTACTTTTAGCAAGTTCCCCGGGAAAAAAATTTTCTTGGGGGTTTTACCTTTAAGTATATTTATAGATAGATAGAGATTTCTTTTGGTATAAATCGTTTTTAGCACTTAATAATATTTTATTTAAATAAATTTATTATATTAAGTGGCAAAGAAAAAATTTATTAATCATTTTATGTAAACATAAATAAAAACTATTATTATAAAAAACATATATACATGTAAATAATTGATTATTATTTATGATTAGAAATATTAATTATTTACATATTTCCATAAAACAATTAGTAATAATTATTATGTGCTTACCATATTTAATATTACTTACCTAATATATTCCAATTTTATTTTAGGTAAGTGTTTAATGGGGGGAAAATTTTTGGGCTTGGGGTTTTGCCTTTTAGTATATATAGATAGATTATGAGTTACTACATTGTTAATGAAAATATGAGATGCAACATCCAATTATTTGATAGTGGAGTTAGTTTCCGTGGAGTGGTGTTTCTTTTCTCTCTCATCTCAAATATTGTTGTCGATGAAAAAATCTTCTCTCCCATATAGGATTTCAAGTCTTTGTAATGACTCTCGAATGACCCCACCAACTGCTCTAAAGCTTTTGCCTCGGCTGTGTAACACAAATCTTCATTGATTATCACTCCATATCTAAGATGAATATCCTCAAAATTCCTTTTACAAGATACTTAGAATTCCTTTTCAATTAGGCAAGATCACTGAAGCCAACCAATCGCTATTGACTTGTCTGTTGTAACTTTTTCGTGTACATGTATGCTTATCTATTATTGTCTTGATAATAAAAGTCTACTGATGTGCTAGTCTAGTTGCATATATGTTCCAAGAGCATGAACCATTACACCGAGCTTCAATTTTTTTCTCATCTAATCTTTTCCACCCAATGTTATAGCCATTTCTATGGCCCAATCCCTGATGGCTTCTTCGCATTCTTTAAAATAATAGAATTGCATCCCCACATGAAAGACTAAACACTTTTTATCTATTGTAGTCTTATAAACAATTGATTTATGATTCTTCTTACTTCTCCAGAACTCTATCTCCTATTCATCAGATTCTAATGAATATGGTGAGTCATTAGATAACTCATATTCTGACACTGGAATCATAATGTATTGTTCATCATTACACACCTCAATAGTGGCATCATAATCAAGACGCTGAACATATATCTTCAAGCGTCGACTTTGCACATCAACATGATCTAGTATCTTTTTATCTAGCATCTTCGAAGAATATATACCTTTCAATAGAACCCAGCTCTCTAAATG
The DNA here is from genome assembly GCA_026898455.1 of Plectranthus barbatus. Lineage (NCBI taxonomy): Eukaryota > Viridiplantae > Streptophyta > Magnoliopsida > Lamiales > Lamiaceae > Plectranthus > Plectranthus barbatus. Next base: position 5,812 of record JAPKLW010009682.1, on the reverse strand, counting down.
CAGACTTCAATATAGAAGTATAGCCTAAAGATTTGACAATTGATTCCAATTCGGCCTGTGAAAATAAAACTAACAAACCTAACTCAATGATGTGTTTTTTTTTACCACCAATGTAGCATTTTTCATTGCGAAAACTACCACCATGTATCACATGTATCTCCACCTCATTATAAAACCTATCGTTATCATCATCCATTATAAGTAAAATTTGTAACATAAAAAAATAAATTAATTAAAGTTAGCATTTAAGATAGAGAAGGCAAAGACATATTACAAGTAGACTGAAGATAAGAATAATCTAGGTTTTCATTATTTTTATAAGTTCTTTTCACAAAAAATAAATCAGGAAAATTAAAGCAAGCCTCAAGATTGTTAGCCACTTCTTATGCTCTTTTCTTTCCCAAAACATTGCACATGCACTTATAATTCTAGAATGGATGACCCTTTCAAACTAAAATTAAAGCACAACTTAGCAAAATCACGATGAACTAAAATGAGAACATAGTGAACAAATCAAGTTATACTTATTATTTTATAAAATCTATTTCGTAAATTTAGAACCGTGGTTCCTAGTTTATTTTTTCATTATCGCAAGCAAAAATCAATCAGCAAAGGCATTATCAAGCTATTCTGCATCTATTAAGTTAAACAAAGCATCAAACATTACCTGGCAACTGAGCAACTACTTATTGTGAGGATGATGGCACGGTTTCGATTCTTTCTGAGGATAGTAGCATTATGCAATTTGGGATTTGGGGGTCAATGGAGTTGCAATTTCTGTAGAATAGTTTGGGGTCGATGAGAGTAAGTTTTCTCTGCAATTTGGAGGTAGGGTTGGTGATTTGGGGGGTTTAATTATTTTGATAAAAATACATGTGTAAAATATTTTTTAATTTGATGTGTAAAAAAATAATCCATGTGTAAGCCAATTGGGCGCCACGTGGAACTTAACGTGTGACTCATTGAAAAAAAGTCACTATCAGTTAAGTTGGATAAATTTTCTAACAGAAGAATTATTTTCGATAAATTTCCCTAACTGTTAAAACTTTAGATAAAATTCCGAGAACTTCAAAATTTTTGGATAAAATTTCGTGTTTTTCCAACCTATTTATATTAATGATATTGGTCCCGATTTATCAGAGTATAAAGTATATGCACAACGAAAAATTAAGTTTGTTCGGTAAGCTTGCACTTATCCAAGCTGATGGTGGCGTGTTATCTTGGTTTGTCAAATTTCGTTCAGGTACTTAGCGTCAACTATGTTTAGCGTCAGTAGTTTTGAGTTTTAAAATATAGGTATGCTGACAAACAAATAAAGAAAGCAATAAATGACAAACAGATTTATCGTGGTTCGGACTAAACCGTCCTACATCCACTCTTCAGACACTCGATCTGGTAATCCACTAAGCTTAGAACTATTATAGGTGCTCCTACGATCTATAGCATATTGGTGAATGCCTCATCCACTGATCCACAAGCGCACTCGCCTGATCCTTGCTTGGTTCTTCGCTTTGCAGCTGCTCAGAGTGTGGGCGCACCACGCAGTCTCCTTGTAGCCGGAATGGGGTGTTTATAGTTCCTCGTGAACTATCTCCTCTGCGGTAGGTTGCCCGTAAAAGTCAAAGTACAAGATGTACTTGACTGTTGTAGTCTTTCTTGGAGAGAAAGACTACCAAGAAATAACTCAAAAATACTGAGATTCTGAGTCTCGTGTTCACTTAGGTGACACATAAAAGCTAAAAAGCCTCGAGAGTAAGCTTAAATGGTGTTAGCTTTCGCGTACACTGTAAGACTTCTATCTTTTTGGTATGAGTTCGCAGATTGTATACATTGTAAATTCGTAACTCGTAGCCTTCATCCGTTGATTTCTCCGGCATATATAGCAATGTGATTTAAGGTTTGAAATAAATGACCGTTAGAGACAAATTGGAAGATATCCAATCGGATGTCGCTATTGGCTGCTACGCTAGGCGGGTAGGTGGTGCTTTTTTAGAACTTCTATGTCTGCTCCGCATTTGATAGCGACGGTTCGCCTTTTTGTTAGAACAACAGTATTTGCCAGTTTGAGGAATCCTGGACTGGTTGTCTTAGGTAACGAAACTTGGTGTTTCGTGTTCGTAGACTTTAAGGCTTCTCCAATCCTTTAAGTTTGTACTTCTTTAGTACATTCCTCAAGCGATTCTTCTCGTCTTCTTGTGCTGGGACCTAGACTAGGAAGTCTATGCTAGTGTTGTCATACTTGCAAGTCTATGTTGATGCCGTCATCCTTTGAAGTTTGATTGGTCCCTGTGCTTTTATGGTTTGAATGATGAGACCATACTTGTTCGATTCGTACTTTGTGAAATCCAAACTTCAGCTAGAATCATAGTTATCCAGGCTTGTAGAGTTCATTGTGAACCTTAGCCTGTTGAGTCTTTCGTGCGTACTAGACTGATTGGTCAATGTAGTCTCCAGATTAGCCTCAGCTTACAACTCAATAAAAGAACCTATACAGGACTTTACATTTTTTCAACTAAGCTGAAAACTATCTAAGATGATTTTTATATACTTTGATCCGCCAAAACATAAAATAAGAGAAGGATATTTCTATCAAATTTCCTAACAAATGAGAATTAAAAAAAAATTCAGTAATGCCACTAATGATGCTTTGGAATTTAATTATTTAGTCATAATTATAATCAGTAACATCAATTAAGCATTTTTAATAAACAAAACGTTAAGAGTAAACATTTTTTAAGGCCAAAACATCAAATCTAGTCTCAACTATCCGCCTTTTTTCAATTCTAGTACGAACTATACCTATTCTCTAATTTATGTCCAAACTTTCAAAAATTATTCAAATCTAGTCTGTAAAATTTTTCCGGCGACGGAAAGCTGACTGAGCAACCGAAAATCCTAGTCATATTTAAAAAGAAAATCAATTAATTCCACATCATAATAATAAATTCCAACTCATAATAAATTATAATTATTTTATATATCATATTATTAAAACAAATAAAGAAAATCAATTAAACCCTTCTTCCAAAATCAAAATCGTTCGTCCCCTTTTCTTCTTCCCATTCGTTCCTCCCCCTCCTCCTCTTTCTGTTCGTTCTAAGACCCAACCCCAGCCCAGGCGTAGCGGAGACGGAGGCGGCAGCGAAGAACCCTGACGGGCGCCTCAGAGGCGGTGGTGGTAGTGGTCTCCTCCCACTCCTCGTCCACCGACCGCCTGGAAGCCCGCATGAAAGGATCCCAGAAATCCCAGGTGGACGCCGACGGAGCTGGCAGAGGCGGCGGTGGTGGGCGGATAGCTGAGGAAGGGGTTGTTGAGGAGGTAGTCCAGGAAATGGGGCTCAATGGAGGGGGTGGGTTGGGCAGAGGAGGATTGGGCGGTGGGAGATGGTGTGGTGGTGGTGGAGACTGGTCTCGGCGGTGGCGAACTGAAGAAGGGCTGATCCGGTGTTGCGGAGAGACCTAATGTACGTGATGTGGGCGGCGGAGAAGGCATGCCTCGCCTTCACCAACTGCTTCATGTATCTCTTTCTAGCCTTGCATCTAGATACCATCTCTTCCCTATCTAACCTTGAATACCAGCAACCCAACTTTTTTTTTCTTTCTCTACTGACTGAATGTGTGAGAGGAAGAGAGAGAGAGACAGACAGAAACTCAATGCAACTTTACTTCAATTGGGATTCGCATTTGCATATAACATTCAAGATTCTGCTAATCTTCTTTAAGTACTACTAATCTGTCGAAACTCCAAAATCCAAATGAAAAAAAAAGGAAAAAGAAAGAAAGAAATCAAACGCTGTGGCTTAATAACTTGGAAGTACTATGCACTTACCTCTGAACACGCACACACAACTTAAATCTAGAGAGAGAGAGAGAGAGATGGAGATTCGTGTTTATAACAAAATGATAGTTCAGAATCATGCTGAATCTTCACCTGCAAAAAAGAAAGACACTGTTTCAACTCCTCAGATTCATGAATTCAAATAATTACCACCAGAATTTAAGAAAAAGATCAGAAAAAAAGAAAAGAAAAGAAAAAAACCTGTTAGGATCTAACGGTAGCAGGCCCGTTAACCCGCCTGTTACACCACCGGACCCCGACCTAGACCTGATTGGCCTAGGGTTCCACAATCGGACCTAGTCCGACCTTCAAGCTTGATCAACCGCTACAAGGACCCTCAGACTCCTCGGATCTAAGTACCTTAGCCCCACAATCGAGAGGGACTAGATGTTGGCTCAGACCTTACCGTTCTGAGCACCCCAAACCTTCCTCTGACCAAAGGAGTTGCAGGAACACGAAGGACAAGGCTTATACCCTCTCTATCCCTCAATCTCACCACTGAAACCTCACAAGAACACTCAGATTCAAAGAGAGAAGGAGAGAACTCAGAGAACAAAGAGAGAGAGAGAGCGGCGCGATTAGGGTTAGGTTTTTTCTGAATGAGAAGAAAGCGGGTCACACAATATATATAGTGAGCCGAGAATAACCGCCCCGAGTAACTATTTAGCCCGAACCAAGCCCCAACCCAGAAACCAATCCATAAACCCAATGAAAGGTAAGTGGGCTCGAAAAGGGTAAGTAGTTGGGCTAAAGACATAAGTAGCCCAAGTAAGCATGGCCACATATCCCTACATTCTCCACCTTGGTCATGGTTGCTTGGGGTTGACTCTTATTGGTTGTCATCATCGCCGGTTTCCTAGCAATTCATGTACTAGGACTTTAAGTGTGGGTATGACTAAGGTACACAATCACAGAGGAGAAGTACCTGCAAGATTAGACAATACCCATGGTTAAGTAATGAAAGTAACACTAAGTAATACACATCATTACACAGTTATATTAAGACAAGTCACTTAGACACATATGGTTTAAAAGGAACATGCACATGAGCAATAAAATTGAATACACAAAGTATGACAGATCAGTTTGTTTGAAAAAGAAAAACACAAAACAGAAAGCATTTAAGCATTTTCAAAGTTTAAAATTTTCTGGCAGGACATGAACTTTTCATATGGAAGACACTTAGTTCCCATGTCTGCAGGATTGAACTCAGATGCAATCTTTTTCAAACAAATGATATCTCTTTCTACTACATCTCTAATGAAATGAAACCTAACATCTATATGCTTGGTTCTGTCATGAAACACAGGATTTTTACAAAGCTGTATAGCTGATTGTGAGTCAGAGTATATGATTGGATTCTCACTAAGAAAATTAATTTTAGACACTAATCCTTTTAACCAAATGGCTTCCTTAAAGGCATCAGTCAAGGCAATATACTCAGACTCTGTAGTAGATAAAGCAACAACTGGTTGAAGTTGAGATTTCCAACTTATGCATGCATCACATAACATAATGTAAACACATAGGATGTTGTTGACTTTCTATTATCTCTATCATTAGCATAATTTGAGTCAACATATCCAACTAGTTTTACAGACTTAGTGCAATTTGAGAATTTCAATCCAGTGTTTTGTGTGTGCTTTAAGTATCTAAGTAACCACCTGAGAGCTTCCCAGTGAGGTTTACCTGGATTTGACATGTATCTGCTCAGAAGACTAACACAATAAGCAATATCAGGTCTTGTACTGACCATTAGATACATTACAGAACCAATAGCATTAATGTAAGGCACATTCTTCATTTCATTCATCTCAGCATCAGATTTAGGACATTGATCTTTACTTAACAGAAAATGAGATGCAAGAGGTACATTAACAGGTTTGGCAGACTCCATAGAGAATTTAGCAAGGATTTTAGTGATGTGAGCAGATTGATTCAGAAACAGAGAAGACTTAGGTCTATCTCTGATAA